>LNDK02000024.1:1018848-1063600 GCA_001455915.2 Samsoniella hepiali | reverse complement strand
CCCCCCCATCCCGATCAACTGTTTTCAAGTCTCATAGCTCGGTTAGACATGGCTCTTCCGGGACAATTAAAAGCCTGCTCCGTATTCTTGGCCAGATGCCGATTACTCCATCTTCGTCGGCCATTGTCCGTGCAACTCCTCTTCCGCTACTCGTTCTCTGTTCTTGAACAGCTTTTTCGCTTGTACAAAATGTCTCGCTGTCGATACGTAAAGACAAACTCGTAGTCATTGTGTCTAAAAGTACTCTTGACTGACTCTTTCCTATCTTTCCAGGCCGGATACCTACTCCAACGGCGCGACGGTCACATCGGTAGGATCAGCGCTGAGGTGCAGGTGCTGACGACGCTCGCCTACATTAGCAATCATGTACTACGGACCACGGGTTATGGAGAGATGAGCTACCCATGTACATGAATATGCATGTTTTGCTCTTTGAATGAAACAAATTGGGACAGAAATGCGCCAAGTGTAGAACACTTGGCCAGCATCGACGGTCGGTACCACAGCGAAGCCGGCCAAAATAGAGTTTACTTCAGGTTTTATTGTGGCTGCCTTCCATTTCTGATAAAAGCTGCGTCGTTGAATGTAGGGGTGGAACTTTTGGTCTTGTACATATGCAATGTGGCACAGTAAATAGTCACGGAACGTCGGTACGTGGGCAGGAGACACGAAGGCCAGGCCTGTCCTCTTTCCGGTTCAACTATCCCTCTCGGTCTGTCAGATGAGACATGGCTGACCTTTAGGTGGCTGAGAAAAGTTTTGACACATTAGCGAGGACGGCCTAGGCAAAGAAAAGATTGCGCCCTACATATATAAGGTATCGGTCTCCCGCTTTGCTCCTCAGTCTACCATCATTCAATAGATCACACACCACAAGTCCAAGTTACTGGTTCAAATACTCAAGTGTCAACATGGTCAAATTCATTGTCCTCCTCACCTCGGCTGTTGCTGGCACGTACGCCTGGAAGGGCTGCAACGTCAACGCCTACGATAGCTATGACTGCTCCGGTGACTTGTTGAGCTATACCAGTTACGACTGCGACCAGGCCCAATCATGCGAGAGCCAGACAGGAATCTCGGTGCAGCTCCAGTGCTTCGGCGGATGCGAGGCAACCCTGAGCCTCTCCAGCAACAGCCAGTGCTTATCTGGTATTCTTTATCCGGCTGGCTATTGTGCGAACACTTTCGGCAACCCGGACGCTCATAGCAGCGTTATTTTCTAAACTTGACATTGAGTTGGAAATGGCAGACTGGATATTTGGGATCTATTACTTGCAATGCTTCTACGCTATCGCCAAATATTATGATAAATCGTCCACTTGATACACCACGGCTGGAACAACTTTACTATCGCATGTCAGGAGACAGCTGGTGTTGCACTCAAGGGATGAAGCCTTGTAGCTTATGTTGCCTTAGTTCTGAGCGACAAAAAAATTGCCCCCTTGTCCTCCGCTCAGTAGCCGAGTACTATTTGAGCTCTGAAATCAAGCTCATTCTTTGCAGCGTCCTCAGCAATTATCGGCAGCGATTTGAATGATGTGGCGAGAATGCCGGCCGCTTACCAACTACCCCTCACGTTGACCCTTGTTTGAGTGATGGTTCGCCACGTCAGGCAATAATGTTGTACTCCTGCGGGCAGACAGCCCCGGGCTGTGTTGAAACATATTATGCAAGCCATATGGTTATATCGAAAGTTGGGCGACGGATGCTTGCCAAGGCGGCTATGTGTCTCGGAAGACGAGATGTCTGTCTCGGAAAAGGCACCCGCCACCTCTTCTGTAATAAATCGAACTACTTCCAGTTCCGCAAAGGCTGCCAGAGCTGGCCAAGATCGATACTTCGAGCTCTGAGTACTGAAAAGTGAAGCATTGTCGAGTTGCACGAATCGAAGAGTGATCTTACTATAGACGAGATAATGCCTGATACTTGTTCCTCCGTTATTGATTATACGACGTAAGGCTCTTGCTTTTCCGCAGTTCATACTAGTGTAAGACCCGGACCATACCTGGTGCATCCGACACAAGCGCTTGGGAGCAGCAGCAGAGGATTTGCTTGCACCACGTTGCTCCCTTAAAGAAGTCTCAGATCAGCATCGCCATAATCGCGGCAGAATAAATAGCAAAAGGAATCAACGATCTATTCTGAATTATATGATGCTATTGTAATCACCTTTTTTGAAAGCAACTGCAAGCTACCGCAGCCGTAGTCAATGTTGCCAGATCCTAGTCGTGAGTGAACGGAGGCACGGGAGTGACCCTGTTTCGAGAGCCAAATCGTGGATGGCACTGTCATCAAACAAGTCTAGATATATTGGGAGAGGAAATTCCTCGATAAATCTTGTTAGTACAATTATTGTGCCAACATAACTTTTTCGGACTGTGGCTGCGGCGTGTTCAGATCCAAGCCGACGCCTCGTCCGGTTTCCAGGCATACTCATCGAGCGGAGTGACGACAAATTGAGGTTTCCTACTGGGGGAGAAACTAGCAGTTGGTGTTTTGGACTGGAAGAGAACTCGGGGTGCGTTGTTTATTATTACACTGCAGTATGCTGGCGGCAAGTAATATAATAGAGTCATTTCCTCACAACGAACAACGAACCCAGAAGCAACTCTTCAGGAGGACGTGCTGTTTATTCATGTTGCAAGATGCAGCGACTGCTCAATTGTTCGAGTTTCGATATTTGATTCCAACGACGACGGACAAGACTACAAGCTCCTCAGCCATGATGTCATATAAGCTGCAGCAGACGACTCTTGTAGAGCGCGACTATCTGTTCACGTCAGACGAAAAGAAACACCGTCGCTAGATTTAAATGGAACAGCAAGGCACGAGGCGTAAATTGTATCGATTCTATGAAATGCCAGACTCGGCGAGATAGTCAAGGCCTACAGCGCAAGGCGGTGTCTGTGGTATTCATTGGCTCCAATTATCGACATGGGAGGCGTCGGGGGTATCGAGGTGGTCACGCGACAGCGGGAGATGCAAGATGGGAGACGATCTCGACGACCAGGGGCTTTTTTTGGTGCCTTTTGTGATAGATTATCAAGACACGATCGATTATCCATCCTGTTTCCGAATACTTTACCTTTTTTTCGGGAATTTATTTGAGGCTATTCTTGGCGCAAAACCAAGTCGCGGGACGAGGTAAAAAGGGGCACGGCTGTGGAATGGGCGCGCCGTTGATGTGGAGCTAGCAGAGCCGCGCCAAGTTTGGCGGCCCCTGGCGTCCAAATATAGCACGCTTTAGTGGACGGATGCCCTGTAAGAGGTTGCATGACTCTCTGTCTTGCTGCAAAATACAGCGGGCACCGCCCTAGAAGCCCTCCGCCAAAAACACCACTGACATCAGCGCCTCGTCCAATGTGGTCCCTGTTTTTGGTCTTAATTTTTTTTTTGGGCTTCTCCAATTTAATCTTTTGTCGTCGATCCGGGCCCCCCTTTGCTGAGACGAGACAAACTTGCGCCGACTGTCTTCTTCTCCCCTTCGCTGTCGTTTCTGCCCTTTTCCCCAAAGCCATTGGCCGCTGTTTCTTTCCCGCATCTGCGCTTCGTTTTCGTTTCTGCATTATCGACACTCGTTCTCGCATCATTCCGCGCAATAAGCCCATCATGAGCTTCTTTACAGCCATCATCGGCGTCTTGGCCCCCCTCATGATCGCGCTGTCGCCGGTGCTGTCCTATGGCGACCAGGCCTTCGCGATGCATCGCAGCAAGTCCAGCGCCGGCTTCTCGCTCGACATTCCGCTGATTATGCTCATCGCTTCCTTTCTTCGGTACGTCATCTCGCGACAGGCTTGCGCGCGACGCCGCGCCCCTCTCCCTGAACTCCTCCCCCACCACATCGCCAAGGCATCGCGAACAGACTCTTCTTTTGAGGTGTGATGCCGTTAGCTAACTTGTATCGCTTGCAGCATCTTTTACTGGCCAGGCGCGCGATACGATACGAGTCTACTGGTCCAGTCTGTCATCATGGTCGGCATGCAGCTCGCGCTGCTCAAAATCGCCCTCGACAACCGCCCGAGCCCTTCCTCCAAGGGAGGCGAGTCCAGCCAGCCCTTTAACGGCATGCAGAACAGCGAAAAGGGCTTCGTCGAGGCCGTCATGAAATTTGAGCGCCCCTACAACTTTTGGCAGTGGAAGGCGGACAAGCCGTACGTTCCGGATACCCAATGGGCGACAGTTCCCTACGCGCCCAAGCTAACGTGATACCGCAGGTACTGGCACTTCCTCATGTACTTTGCTCTCGCCCTCTGCGTCCTTCAACTCCTCTTCGCGCCGATCCACTCCTTCTACGGCTTCTACTCTGAGATGCTCGGCATTGTCGGTCTATCCGTCGAGGCCACCCTCCCGCTGCCGCAAATCGTCGCCAACATCCAGACCCGCGCCTGCAAGGGCTTCCGCGTATCCGTCCTCGCCAGCTGGCTCATCGGCGACGCCATGAAGATGATTTGGTTCTTCACCTCGACGTCCGAGATCCCCTGGGCCTTCAAGGTCTGCGGTGTCTTCCAGGCCAGCTGCGACTGCCTCCTCGGCCTGCAATACTTTTTCTTCGAGACCCAGGCCGGTGCCCAGCTGCTTCAGTCCATCCAGTTTGGCGGCAGCGGCAGCGCCCACCATAACACCCAGTATCACCAGATGCAGCAGATGCAGGGGGGCAGCTGGGACCACAACAACCAGCAGGCCGAATACAAACCCGCTATGCACGCCCCGACGAGAAGCCTCACGCCCACGAGACGGCCTGCGCCCTTCAGCGACGACGATGCGGAATAGAGGTCCCATGCGGCCTGTCGACTAGTTCAGGCAAGCTGGCAAATCGCTGCAGCTTCGCTGCTTTCATCCTCTGCATCTTTATGCGCCGTTTGAGATGCTTTATCTTTTTTAAAAACAACAAAAGGTCATGGAGAAATACTACTTGTAATCAATTGAGCTGGCGTCTTTGGGGACTGGGCATTGTGGGTTAATTTTGGAGCCCGTATACATTGTTATCTGTTGTTTAGTCGCTTTGGGTAGACGTGTGCTTGGGCGTTCTCAGTCGGGGCGAGCTGGGCGTTAGCACCTGTTTGGGAGGGACCTGGGGGATAGAGATAGACGACAAGATACACCGGCGTACTTTGGGAAATTTGCATTCAATAAAAACTTTACTACACACGTATGGCAAATTGTTTCAAGTGTCAGTTTTATTTCATGTTTTACCAATAGGCTGTGGCGTCACTGTGCATATGCGGCTCACTTTGCTTGTAGTCGTCTATCTCAGCCGCACCAAACAGCACCCGGACCCAGAGGACCCAGCCACCTCACTTTCACATCAACACTCCTGGACGACTTCTGCACTACACTTGGCTGGTGATTGCTTCAGCCTTGCATCCCCATTATTTCAATCGTGATCATTGGAAGAGCGCCCTATTCGATACTACGCCACTTTACGTACTCTTCTGCGGTTAATACTGTGGACACGAAAGAAGCCATCGCCGTTGATCCCGTTGCGGGACGAGCCGCTGCTAGCTTCCTCTTCATTGCCTGCCTGTTGGCGCTTGATCACGACAAGCCGGTGACTCTAGCCTCAATCTTCAAAGTACCGTGTACGTGGATGATTGCAGGGTCGATACGTCATTACCCTCGATGAGCTTGGCTTTCAATAGCTAGGCTAGGAAAGGAACAAACGCCTGCTCTGAATCGACTCGTTGTCGACCTGTCTGATATCCTTGTACAACACTCGTTTGCAAATACTGCCTGGCTCAGTATTTGACTTGTTTGGAATCTCGAAATATACCTACGACCTTATTTGTCGACATTTGTCCCATATTCCCAGGTATGTATTTTCTTTGTTGCTGTTCCATAATTGCGTCGTTCCCAGAACTCTTCGCCACATCAGCCTTCTGCAAAAGCATTTTACATATTCAGCAAGTGTTGTCCTCTTTATGGAATTTCCTACCTACTGCAGCAGGGCTTGATGGCTCTATCGGCGGTTGGTTACTGCGGCGCGGCGTTGGTAAACAGCTGCCAGCTGCCACGTGCAGGCACATATCCAACACCACCCACCGCCCTCCCTCTTCTTTCACACCTCTCTCTTCTGCACCGCATCAGCGCAGCTGCTAGGAACGAATCAATCTCTTGCCCAGTCGATCTTCTCTTGATATTTTTTCTCATATTATACGTCTTTCCCCTTCATCATCTAACCCTTTATTCGTCGCAGCTTCAATCTCAACCCGCGCCACCCAGCTTTCATCCATTGTCAAGTCAACTTCTAGTACATATTCCTTCATGATCCAGCTTCGTCTTGATATACTAACAATCTTCTACAGAATCATGGCCCCCCCAGTTTCCAAAGCCAACTACAAGTCGTACGAGGCGCAAGCCCGTCTGGTTCGCGCCATTGTCGCAGCTCATCCAGCCACTAAATGGAACTACAAAGGTAATACCTCTACTTTTTGCACTTGATCCTCTTCACACATATTTGCGCCCACTAGCTCTTTGTCTGCGCCAATTTCTGGAAAGAAAAACGAGATGGATAGTGATTGACTATTGCTCGGCAGAGATTGCTGCCTGCTACGGCTCAGACATGACAGAGCATGCCCTCAACCACCGCTTCAGATACATTCGGGCGCAGAGCGAGATTATCATGGAAGGACGCAAAGCCAATCTGGACGTTAAAAATCTCACTACGGATGAGTCTTCTCTGCCCAAGACTGTTGGTGCTGTTGACAAGCAAAGTACGCCGCCGCCACTTTCTTATCATCAACTGCGACTGCTCCTTCGGCCACTCTCTCAAGACATTATAAATGGACGTTTTAATATTCTCAGAGCTAACGCAAGATTCTATAGATATCGCCAAGTACTTTGGTCAATCCACGGCCGATGGCATCCAGTTTCAGTTCCGAACCATCAAGAAGGACGCCGACAAGCTGCGCGCCACCGCCGACGGTGGTGGTGACCCGTCCACCTGTCTCGACCTCAACGCAGCCACCAGCTCCTCTTTTACTCCCACCACGACTCCCACCACGACTCCCAGGACGCCTCGTTCGCGCAACTTTGGCACGCCCACCACGGGCGGCGGCACCGTCAGCACCAAGCGAGGCCGCGTCGCCACCACCACCGTCAAGATAGAATCGGACGAGGATGACGACGACTCGGAGTCGACACACAACTGGAGCGAGATGGAGGCCACCCCTTCCAAGCGCCCCCGCAAGCACAACGACGCCGCGGCGACCCCGGGCCAGAAGAACGGGACGCCGTCGCGCCTCGCAGCCGCCAGGGCCAGCGCTACCATCGCTGACACCTCGGCCCAGCTCCAGACGAGCGAGTCCGAAGCCGAGATGCCCCCTTTTGTGCTCCCCATTACCAGTCTCCCCACGCATACTCGCAACGGTACGCAGCAGAGTGTCCGGCCCTCGTCTGCCTTTGCCACCCCATCCTATTCTATGCAGCAGCAGCAGCAGCGTGCCGCTCCCTCGCTGTTTGGAAGCGTCCCAGCCTTCCAGCAGCCCGCGTCACAGCCGCCACCTCAGCCTTTATCGTCGACGTCCCAGTTTGCTGGCCACGATGCTTTTAGAAAGACGGGCCGAGATGCGTTTGTGGGCAGCAACGGGGGTCCTGAAGACTTTAGCAAGCCCGCGGGCAACGCATTCGACGACGAGGCCGACCACCATATTCATGGCGAGATTTAAGATTCTTCAAGGGCCAAAAAAAGAAGAAGCCAAGATCTTGCAAACTTTTTTGTTCTTTTTTCCACTTTTGCATCTTGTATGCTCCATTTTATACCCCCATACTATGTGCGTTGCTGAGACTTTGCTCTCCTCGTTCTCTGTGTTTCTCTTTTTATAAGGTTTCTTGCCCATGTTGATTATTCTCTCTTTCTTATTTGCTTGCATTTCTCGGACCTAGATGGTTGGGCTATTTTCTTCCTTTCATTTCTCTCTTTTTCTTTTTTTTCTTTCTTCTTTTTTCCTTTGCAACAGATGATGAATTTGGTTTCCTTTGTTGTTGTCTTTTCCGGCATTTGAGGGCTGAAACAAAAAGCCAGGCTTGGTTTATTTTACGGAACGAAACACGGAAAAATATATACGGTTTCGGTGGTTTTCGAGAAAGACGGCTCTCTAGGAGCAGTGCGGCCGGACAGATAGATGATGGCATAAAACATTCAAACAGAATTAGCTTCTTCATGAGACGCTTATATCAGACCCGGTGCTACCATGTGAGGAATGTTTGTATTGTATTCGCCACGAAAATCGTGGAATGTATATGCCTCGTCACGATCAAAACAGCAGCAGCTTCCTTGGCCCTTCCCACCCAGCCTTTATACAGGTTTTCTTTGGTATCTCTTAATCATTACGCAAACTATATGCATCATCCTCGTCCCCTCTCAACACACCGCTCTCATTCCTATTTCAAAAAAATCAAAGACTCTTCACAACGAGCTCGATGGAAATCTACGCGAGCAGGAGATCCCACAGAGCCTGCTGGTCCACAAAGTCGTGGTGGATGACATTGACCAGCCAGTAGTCGTCGCGGATGCCGCCGAGCAGCGTCGCGCTGGGCGAGCCCTTGCCGTAGACGCGCGACCACTCGTCCCAGATGCCAAAGGCCTCTTCGCACCACGCGCGGAACGACACCTCCTCGATAATCGTCGGCGTCACAATCTCCTTGCCGGGGAAGACGCCCCACGTCACGGCGTTTGTGCTGCTCGCGGCTGCCGTGGAAGCGCTGCCCGAGTTGTCGGAGCTGACAAAGTCGCCCTTGGCGTTGCCGGCGTAGAAGCACACCACCTCGCGGACGCCGGGCGTCTGCAGCTTCTCCTTGAGCGCGGCCCAGTCGGCGGACGAGAGGAAGAACTCGAGAAACGCCTTTTGGAAGACGAAGCCGTTGGCGGGGCCCCAGCCAAATGTGGCGTCGGCGGAGCGGGTGCTGTTGACGGCGGGCTGCGAGGCGACGGTCCACCAGCCCTTGGCGTTGAGGGCGGCGAGATGCGGCGTGATGGTGCTCGACTCGGCGAGGAGCTCCTCCTCGCTCCAGGGCAGGGCGGCGAGCTCGCCGCGGACGTGGCGGACAAACATGTCGCTAATGTCGCGCGGCGTGGCCGGGTGGCCCCAGAGCCGGACGGCCTGCGTGACCGACATGTGCAGGCTGACGCCGTAGCCGTCAATCTCTCCGTAGGCGGGCGAGCGCGAGTCGCCGAAGCGGCCGTTAGGAAAGTCGTCCCATGTGGCCTCGCGGCCGAGCGCGCCCTCGCCCTCGGAGATGGCGAGCGTGTTGGCACGGGAGTTGAGCTGCTCGGCGAGCACGCCGGCTTCCGCACCCGTCGCCTCCCACTCCGGGTTGGTGCGGCGGCCGCTGCTGGCGATGACGCGGTTGTGCGGGTCGGAGCCGACGGACGAGTGTCGCCGCGAGGAGCGCGAGTGGCTGCGCGGGCGGGGGATGATGGCGTGGCCGTTGACCTGCAGGAAGGGCGCCGCCGTCGGGCCGCCGTCGATGACAGCATCCTCGTCGTCGGGCTCGTCGGGGATGAGGTTGGTGCGCTCGAGGATAAAGGTGACGGCCTTTTCGAGATTGAGGGTGTAAAAGTGGAAGCCGCGGGGGCCGGGGCTCTTTTTCTTGACGGTGCGGACCTGCTCGACGAGCTCGCTGAGGATGTCGACACCGACAGCCTTGACGCGCTCGTCGTCACCCTTGACGGCGGTCAGGCGCTCGAGGATGGCGGGAGGCATGGCGGCGTGGCTCAGCTTGGCGGTGCGCTTGACCATGGCGAAGCTCTGGATGGGCATCAGGCCGGGCAGGATGGGAATGTTCGCAAAGGCGCCGCTGGGGTGCTGGCGCAGCGTCGTCTCAAACTGCTCGTACGCGTCAATGTCGAAGAAGAGCTGCGTCATGATGAAGTCGGCGCCTGCCTGCACCTTGTCGACGAGGTACGGCAGGTCGTGCTCTAGAGACTGGCCCAGTGGGTGACTCTCGTCAGCGTGGCCCTCGGGATACGCGGCTACGCCGACGCAAAAGTAGTCGCCGTGCTTGTTGCGAATGTACCGGACCAGGTCAATGCCCCAGACGAAGTCGTTGCCACCATCCGTATCCTCGTCGTCATCGTCTCCGGCGGCGCGGTACTCTTCCTTGCGCGGGGGGTCGCCGCGCAGGGCCAGGATGTTGCGGATGCCGAGGGCCTTGGCGTCGTCGAGGGCTTTATCGATGAGGCGGCGGCTCATATTGGTGCACGTCAGGTGCAGGCAGGTCGTCATGCCCAGCTCGCGCTGGCACAGCTCGGCCAGCTCGAGCGACTTGTCGGCCGTGGAGCCGCCGGCGCCCCAGGTGACGTTGACAAAGAGCGGACGCAGCCCCTGCTCCATGCGGTGCAGCCGGTCGCGCAGGTTGGAGAAGCCCATGGCCGTCTTGGGCGGGAAGAACTCGAGGGAAAAGTACTCCCCGTCGGCCGGCAGCGCGGCAATTTTGTCGGTAATCTTTTCCATGTTCCGAAAATCGATCGAGCTCGGCGCGCGCGATGCCTTGTCCTGGAGAAGAGAGTTGGGATGGGCAATGTGCTGTCGTCGACGAAGCTGTGTGTCGTTGCTTGTCGTCAATGGTGGGGTTAAACTCGCAGCGACCGGAAGCGGATGACGACAGCGCAGGGGGGGCTTCGGGTCGTCGGCTTTTCACGGACGTATGTATTTCGAAGGGAAACAGTGATATTGTAAGAAAAGGAAAGGGGTTAGTTAGGCCGAGGGGATTAATTTGAACGAATTGAATGCGGAACCCTCAACCGGGAGGGCAGAGAGAAAGCCGAAGGTAAGCTGGGAAGGCGGCCTGAACTTTTTTTGAGCCCCACGCGGGGCGGGCAATATTTGGTGGGCATTATTTGGCGGGGTTGCAGCAAACTGTTGGTAATAGTTAGGGGCCTCGTTGGTGCGATTAGCGCTGGGCTGCCTGAGTGCCTGCAGCACGCTCCAAGCAGCAAAGCATCGATTGAGTGGTTGTATTTTGCAAATAAAATTTCCTTTGACCAGGGTCTTCTAAGTATGCTTTGGCTTGTCCATTTTATTTTATTTACATTTATTTTCAAGGCACCAAATCTTCAGTAGCACAACTCGATGCCACCCCAACGCTACAGCGACGCTACAGCGGCCTTGACTGATGCCAGTCACCTGAGCGGTGCCGGAGCGCGGATCTGCGGCGCTCTTTAGCGATCACGCGTTTGAGCCGGCCTTGTGCCACAGCTCCAGCCGCTGTAGCTCCAGCCACAGCCACACTAAACCCTGTCGGGAGCTCCAACATTTTGCGAAGCTCGCTCTCTGTCACCACCAATCGTTATCGTATCCCGGGTCGCAAACCGTTTATTCTAGCGTCGACTGCTTCCCACATATTCCAAACGCATCATGGTAATATCATGATGCACACTCTCCACACAAGGCAGCTCCCCGCGCGTGCAGCTGTCCTGCTCCGGTCGCGCATTGCCTGCTTCGTCGCCACTCAGCAGTCGCAGCCACTGCGAAATCACCAATCGAGCAGCACTACGACTTCCGGCATCCGCGCATTCCCCCAGCTGCAACGATGGTACAGCCTCAACCTCAAGTCAATTGATGCGAAATGGCGCAAAAATTGGCAAGCCATTGCCGCCAACGAGCCGACCCAGAAAGAACGCGTCCAGAGCTCGACCAATACTAAATACGTTCTCCCCATGTTCCCCTATCCCTCCGGGAATCTACATCTCGGCCACTTGCGTGTATATGCAATTGCCGATGTCGTCGCGAGATACCACAGGTTAAAGGGTCACGATGTTCTGCTTCCTATGGGATGGGACGCCTTTGGCCTGCCTGCCGAAAACGCAGCCCTTGAGCGTGGCGTCCCTCCAGCTGGCTGGACAAAAAGCAACATTGCCAAAATGAAGGAACAGCTTGGGGTTATGAATGGCAGCTGGGACTGGAGCAACGTGAGTCCTGCGCTCAACACGGTCCAAACTCTTCTAACAGCATATAGGAACTGGCCTCGTGCGACCCCGAGTTCTACAAGCATACCCAGAAGCTCTTCCTCATGCTCTACGAAAAGGGCCTTGCCTACCAAGCCGAAGCCGAGGTCAACTACGACCCCATCGATAAAACAGTCTTGGCCAATGAGCAGGTGGACGCCAACGGCTTCTCCTGGCGCTCTGGTGCCAAGGTGGAAAAGAAGCTCCTCAAGCAGTGGTTCCTACGCATCTCGGACTACCGTGAGGATCTGTTGCGCGAACTAGATACGCTCGCCAAAGACGATGCATGGCCGGAACATGTCCTCGCGCAGCAGCGCAACTGGCTTGGTAAATCTACTGGAGCTCTCATCAAGTTTCCCGTCATGGCCATGGGTCACGATGTAGGCTCTGCAATTGAAGTTTTTACCACACGTCCAGACACTCTCTTCGGTGTGCAATACATTGCGCTTGCCGCGTCTCACCCGGTAGTCGGGCAACTTGCCAAGGCAAACCCAGAGCTCTCCGCATTCTTAGATACCCTCCCTGGCCTGCCGCCCGACTCCAAAGTGGGCTACGTTTTGCCACAGATTCGAGCCATTAATCCTCTTGCCTACAATGACGGTACCCCTGATGCCACGAAAGCGTCTCTGCCAGTTTTTGTCGCGCCATATGTGCTTGGTGACTACGGCGAGGGCGCAGTCATGGGCGTTCCTGGCCACGATGTCCGAGACCACGCCTTCTGGAAGACGCACAACGGCGAGCAGCCTGTCCGATATGTAATCGCAGAATCGCCCGACGAGTCGACTGCCATCATCTCGACCGAGCCGTATGTGGAGCACGGCTTCATGACGGAGAATAGCGGGCTCTTCAAGGGCAAATCCTCCAGAGATGCCGCTGAAATCATGGTCAACATGCTGAAAGCGGCCGAGCTGGCCAGCCCTGTGGAGAAATGGCGTCTACGCGACTGGCTCATTAGTCGGCAGAGGTACTGGGGAGCACCAATTCCCATTATTCACTGCGACAGCTGTGGCAGTGTGCCTGTCCCCGAAGCAGATCTCCCTGTGAAGCTTCCCAATGTGGAAAAGCACTGGCAGGCTGGCAAAGCCGGCAATGCGCTGGAATCGTCTCCTGACTTTGTCAACACCGAGTGCCCAAAGTGCAAAGGGCCTGCACGTCGTGATACCGACACCATGGACACGTTTGTGGACTCGAGCTGGTACTTTGCCCGCTTTGTCGACCCTCACAATAGTAAAGAGCTGTTCTCGCCCGAATCGACAAGGGCTTTACCAGTTGACATTTACATTGGAGGTGTTGAACACGCAATCCTGCATCTCCTATACTCGCGCTTCATCTTCAAATTCTTGGCAGGCACATCATTGATGCCACAGTACACTGAGGAAACTGCCGGTACCGCGGAGCCTTTTAAGCGCTTGATCACGCAGGGCATGGTCCACGGCAAGACATTCATTAACCCGGCTAACGGCAAATTCTTGAAGCCAAACGAGATTGATCTAAGCGACACAGCTGAGCCCAAGGTCGCAGCCACCGGCAGCCCCGCAGAGGTACGCTACGAGAAGATGTCAAAATCCAAGCACAATGGCGTAGATCCGACCGAATTTATCGCCAAATACGGCGCTGATGCCACACGAGCACACATGCTGTTCCAGGCCCCGGTCGCCGATGAGCTAAAGTGGGATGAGTCCAAGATTTCGGGCGTGACACGCTGGCTGCAGCGGCTGCACGACATTATTGTCAAGGTTGGAGCCGCTACTGCCGCGCCGACCGAGACTGCCTTGGACTACCTGCAGGCTAAGCAGGCCAGTGTTGGCAGTGGCAAAGAAAAGGCCAAGCAGCTAAACGATGACATACTTCTCTGGCGTGAGACGCAGCGCATCATTCACAACATTACACGCGCATACGACCAGGTGTACGCGCTGAATGTCATTGTCTCGGACCTGATGACGCTCACAAACGCCCTCGGGGGCGCCAAGGACGCCAGTGCTGTGATCAAGTGGCACGTCGCCGAGACCATGATCAGACTCATGGCGCCAGTCGCGCCCGCCGTCGCGGAAGAATGCTGGAGCGTGCTTCACCCATCGACTGAGTCGCTATTCCAGTCGGCAAGCTTTCCCGCCGCCGACGGCACGCTGGAGCTCCTAAAGCCGCAGTCGCAGACGAGCGTGATCCAGATCAACGGCAAGGTGCGCGGCAACCTGGAGCTGCCGGCGCCGGAGGGCGGCCTCACTGGCGATGCGCTCAGGGACTGGATGGTGGAGCAGATATTGGCAACGAAAGAGGGGCGGGCGAGGTTTGGCCAGGGCCAGTACGATATCCGGCAGGCAAAGCGGGCGATTGCCGTGTCAAACGGCGCGCTGATTAACTTTGTCATGTAATAACAGTATGTAGCATCAGCATGTATCATTAGTCCGATGTGGCATGGGGCGCATGTAAGCATCATGTATTATAGAAACTGGTAGAAGCGCCAGAAGGGGCTGCCAAGAAGACATGTCATCTCATTCATCATATATACTGATCCAACTGCTGATCGTGAAACGACTATTTGTATGTACATTTACAATAAATATATGCCTGATATGCTAGTGCTTAATCCAAACGTCTCTCCTGGCCCGGCGGCAGCAGGCTCTCTGTCTCGTCCCCGGAGCGGTGTACTTTGTCGTCGTCGCGGCTGCTCTTGTGACGGTAAATAACATAGTGCTGCAGGATAAAGAGCAGATCAAAGAAGATGCTAATCTGGCCGAGGCCAAACTTGACGGGGTTGCTCGTGATGCCGCTCCAGTCGTGCTGGAGGAAGCTGTCGATGCCCTGCTGGGCGATGCTGAGGACGCCGCCGGTCAGGTCGAGCAGGATCTGCCAGATGCTCCAGCCGTCGGTGCTCTGGTTGCGGATATTGGTGCGCAGCTGCGGGGCGTATTTGACGAGGGTGACGGCGAGCTTGACGTAGCCAAAGGCGTAGACGACGTCGAGGTCGCACCAGTCGGCGCGGGGGTCGTTGACGCGGCCGCCGGACCGCGCGCCCAGGACGATGAGGTAGGTGATGCCGACGCCGACAAAGGAGCCGGCGGTGAGGCCGACGGCGAAGCGGCTCGGGCGGGACCCCGGGCTGCGGACGGGGAAGCGCCAGAGGGAGGTGCCGACGAGGTACTGCGACGCGGTGATGAGGGAGAGGACGAGGCCGTGCAGCGCAAAGACGACGTCGTTGAACTGGACCGTGGGCGTGAGGCCGTGGTTGCGGGCGGCGTACTGGCGGCGGACGGCGGGGGAGTAGTAGAGGGCGAGGTTGGAGAGAAAGTACGAGGAGAAGCCTGGGTTTCACGCAGGGTTAGCATGTCGAGAGAGACAGAGAGATGGGTGGAATACCTAGGACGTTGAGAAACGGAAAGTCGACCGTGGTGCCCGATGTCGACCGCCGGCGGAAGTTGAGCAGCGCTTGCGGGTAAAAGGATAGACTCCAGAGGAGAAAGTAGATCCAGCCAAAGACGGCGGAGACGAGGTAGAGGAAGTCGGTGCCGCCCATGACGCCCGTGGGGGGGAGTGGTTGGTATTTGCGGTGTCTCGAAACCGGAATGGTTCTTCGATGTCCGAGGTGTTGTCTTACCACAGGGCTGGGGCGCGGGCGTTTGTCTTGGTAATACACAGCAGTTGCACAGCAGTGCCGCAGAAAATATTTAGCAAAAAACCGTCACTAAAAGAGTGTAAATGCGACAGAACAAAGAGTGTGTCGGCGCGAGGGCGCGAAAACAAAGGCAAGTGGCTTTAGTCAGGCTGGTGTTTGAAGGGGGGGGGAGTGTGTCGTGATCCGGTGGCGAAATGGCGGGAGGCACTTCCGTTGGTGTTAGCGTATCCCGGGGGTGGCCGGCGCTAACCCACTACGCCGAGCGCGCGCCGGGCCGGTCTCTGGATGCAACGACACGGTAACGGGGAATTTTTGTCTGTAGATGGGCGTTTTTTTTTTGCTTGGCTGTGTTCTTTTAGTATGCGCGCTTGACCAACGAAGCGGCAACCTTTGGCGGTCTGCGCTTGCGAGTCCTACACATACAAGTGTAAAGGACAAAAGTCCCTACGCCGGCAGACATGTCGACAACCCGTGAACATGACGTTGACTATGTGGTACGTTAAACTAGAATGGCCTGGTTTTACACTTGATCCCGTTTGGCAGCAATGATAAATATTGTAATTTCTGCTGCTGATTCGCTCACCCTCTGCAACATTGAGGCTGGCCTCGGAACGATACATGGTCCATGTCCACTCTACTGTTGGACAATCCTTTTTGCAAAACTAGGAACTCACTCTTGCCGACAAGAAGCTCGGAAGTCCTACTCTGGGGTTCCTGTCAGGGGAGTTCACCGGTGAGTGGCGCCACACCGGGTGAGTCCCCGCGGGTATTGTAGTTTGCAATAAGCACCACGCTTCTGTGGGCTTGGAGAAGTAAAAGTCGCCACAAACAGAAGCAGTCGAATTTCCCTCAGATGCAAAGGATATTTGGTGAATACACTTGGATCTAGACCGTTACAGGGAAAATATGTACCAAAGCATGTCACACATCATGAGCACCCCCCCGTCTCGCGCCTTGTAGCATAAACTATTTGCCGTGACAAGATAGACCCCAAGGCATTTCAGTGAAAAGCAAAGGTCAACTACCGACCAGAGACTATCTGTATCACGTTGCACCCCGGACAGCCTGGCAGCTGCCACCGGCAGCCAGCCGATGCTAGCCTGGGTGGCCGCATCAGCCATCATCAACTCGAATACCGCCAATGCCCTTCACCGCGGTTTGGATGCATGCAGTGGCTGATTATCGATTTTTACCTTGATGGTTCTTATTGCATGCAGCAAGACCAGTACTTGATACAGACGGCGGCGTCTCAGTCTCTAGAGGGCGGACTTGTACATGAGACCACGACTGGTGGCGGGCCATCTACCTCGTGGTTGCGTTTCAGCTTCAGCACTCTTTCCGACCAACTGCCAGTTCTTTTTTCCAGAGAATTCTTCTCCTGCACGCCACGTCTGCCTTTGTCGTGAAGTGTGTACTTGCCTTGCCAAATGATTGGCCCTCCCCCGCACGCCTCCGTCCGTTGTATGGGAGGGTGGACGCCTTTTGCAAGACATCTTCGTCTGCCAATACATCTGCGTCTAAGCCAATGTGCAGCATGTACTCGGCCACGTAGGTCCCTGGTCACAAAACGCCCCCTCGGCCGTTGGAAGAAAAAGTCTGTGGCGGCTCCTAGCTGCACAACAAGACTGTAGAGGGGTAGTGTGAGTTTTCTCATGCAGCCCAAGCCACCATGTCTTGTTACGTCATGGCAAACTTTTCGCTATTCGGCCGGGCGATTGTTGACCACCGATCATGGGAGTCTGGGGCGAGTATAAAAAACGAGACCTTGTCCGCCCTGCTTCGGATGGGAAAGCTTGACACAGGGCCAACAACGAGGCAACAGGCATGGTGCCTCGCTCGACACTTCCCAGTGTCTTTTCGCCTGCGCACTTTGCAAAACAAAATAGTGTCCCAAGAACGTGATGCCTTCAGTTTTCATGTCTAACGTGGTGCAAAGCTGGAGGCGGTGCATCCGCATCCACGAAAAGAACAACAGCAGTCTCGACCGGATCCACGAGGCCGTCGGCACCCTCGCCTTGGCCCGGACGCGCGGATACCGCAGCGTGCGCCGCAGCCTCCGCGAGCTTCTCTGCAAGTTCAGCCGCCGGATCGAAGAGTTCCGGCCGTGTTTCATAGACGCCCGTCCTTCGCTGGCCGCCTGCTTCCGGTGGGCGTGCCTCAGCCGCCGCATGAAGAAGATTCGCGACAAGATGGACATTGCATTGCAGAAGCTTGAACTGCTGCTCGCGGTTTTCACAGAGTAAGAAAACCTTACCCCAGGTCCTTTGCGAGCCTGAAACAAGAATAAAATCAAATGCAAACAAAAGGGGGCCAAGATGAAGACCTTGAAAAATGATATGGCTAACTGGAACGCAAAATTTCACAAGACTCCAAAGCATGCCCGTGGCTGGTGAACCAGCGCAGGAACAACACGGCGCGGTGCTCATGCCAGAAGAGCCAGCGGAACAAGCGCACGTCGCAGTGCCCGTTATGACGCCATTGTACGTTTTTTTCACTGCTTTTTCAAGCTTGCTCCATGTATGGAACGCTTTCCGAAATGAGACTGACTGACGCTTTTCCTGAGGCTAGGCCATTACCAGCTTCCCAGAGGCCGGCAGTGCCGCAACCTCGGGCGGCTCGGGCGGCTTCTGCAATTGCCCCCCGAGTCTCACGGGCAGTGGTGTGGATGCCGAAATGTGCAACTGTTGCCTAGAGAATGGCCTCGGACGGGAACAGCGGAGTGCAACGGCCAGCCAGTATCGGCACGCAGAGAGACAGAGAGAGAGAGAGACAGAGAGAGACATGCGATGCGCAGGCAAGACTGCCGTTCCTTTCCATAACTACGGCCTATGCTGGACATATGCACCTAGTATTGCCCTGTAACTACTAGGTATCGAGTGGCCCTTCGTTTATTATAGGCTGACCCATGTGGGCAAAATTATGGACGTATGGTCGATTGCACAGAACTATGAGGAATTTTGTACAGATTACTACATTTCGAAATGCCAATATTTGTTCAAAAGTGAAAGAAATGTGATGTGACCGTCGAATTACTCCAAAGGTAGTAAGATGACCATCTTTTGCTTCAACTCGACACGATACATACTTTAGACAATGTCGCTTTTCACCACCATCATAACTTTTCACGCCGTTTAATGCTATCCCAGCAAAATAACAATGACAGTAGCAAATGCCTCAGAGCCACCATACAGTGGCCCTATGCGTGACTACAGCTCTCGATTCAGGGGGGATGACGGCGCTGTGCCTGTTTGCAACTCCGCTGGGAGAGCATGCCCAACACTTGAAAAGACCATCACGCATGGTAATTGATAGGCCATGATGCTCTTGATATGCTTTATCATTATTTCTAATTTCAGTTTTTTTTTTCCATTTTTTTATTGTCTTTCTCTTAAATGTCCAGGGTCATACTTGAGCACTCTGTGGCGCGCGCAAGAAGTACGCGCCACACCATATCAGTTCCATCACCAATGTTCGTCTTACACGGACAAGAAACAGAGACACAGCACAACCGAAACCCATAAGCAAAAGAATACAACTCAAAATTTGACAAATTACAAAACTTTTTGTCGCTTCCCCTGTGCGAAAGAAAAAAAGGGCCAGCACCCATCACCCCATTCACATCAACACCGCCGGCCCATCAACAACATCTCCGGTCGGTTCTTGTGTCAACTCAATGAGGTACTGACTTGTTTCATCCTGTGTTTAGAGATACGCAGTCATTGGCTCCGGCAACCCGAGTGCTTACAGCTCCGGCAGTGCTTCAGTCGCCAGATGGTAATGCACCCTGCTGCCGGTCAGCTCGTGAGACACACCGTGCTCTGCACCAGTCTCATCGTCTTGCGTATCACGCCGTGGCCCGTAGTGCTCCATAATCTCTTTCACGGCGGTTTTTGTATCAGTATTCCGCAGAGGATATGCTGGCATCGCCATCGCAGACCTCTCCATGCCCATGCTCTGGATCGCCGCTTTGCCCGCGTCCAGATGGTAGTCGCGGTAGATCAATACCACAAAATGCACAGAAACCATCGATTCTGCGGCCCCTCCCTCGCCGTCGTCTTCCGGCGGGATATTAGGGTGTGTATACTAGAAACATCGCGCCGTTAATTACTCGCCTCACCTATATGGGCGTAACAAACCGGTCGGGGGGACGTACCTCGTGCGTGATGAGCCACACGGGACTCGAGCCCGACTTTGACTTTACTTGCGTCGGACACCACGCCGGCTCTCCAAACACAGGGACAGTCGCCAGGATACCGTGCTCCCACAGCGTATCCAGCGCCTCGCACTGGTAGTGGACGTTGCCCTGCGCCCACTGCTGGTAGTGTCTGAACGGGACGGGAATGCAGACGACGATGCCGTCAAAGGGGACGTGGTCCCTGCCCCGCATGTCGTTATGGATACAGCGAATGTCTCGAAAACGGGCGTGCACCTGGCCGGTCGACTGCCTCGTCACATCGTCCCAGAGAAGCACGGCCACTGGCTTCTGCTGCGCCAGCGCAGTGCCAGGGCCTTCATGGAGCGGAGAGGCCTTGCGTATCTTGTCCAGCGTGAGGCTGGCGGCGTGGTCGCCCCATTTTCCAACGTCCGCCACGACGGTGACTCTGCGGCGGGAGGACTCTACAGGGACCACATAGGTGAAAGCATGCCCGTACGCCTCGGCTAGGGCCTGAAACCTGTGGTCGGGCAGGGCCACCGCCAACGACACGTCGGCTTCGTCATTGGCAATGCCCGGCGGGTCGTGCGGCTCAATCATGTCATGGGCCGTGTTTGCATCCTGCTCTAGAGAGCCTCTGTAGATTAACGGAATTTTCCAGTCCTTTAACACTGTCTCGAGGTCTCGCGCCCAGACGCGAGACAGCAGGTCGTTGGGAGCGTCTGTACTTGTTGGGTATGATCTACAGCTTTGATTCATCAGTTTGCCAATGATGTTTAGTTTTGGGAGGGTTTCACGTACGAGGTGAAGTGGTCGCAGCGGGCACAGCGCGGGTATTGGGAGGTTTGGGTAACTGTTGGTGACTCCTCATACACCGCATCATCGTGGGCCATGGAATCTGCACGGTTACGAGTCAGTGGACGAGATCTTCTTACTTGGCGTATGTTACAAACCATGCTGTCCTGTGGCTTCTGAATCTGCGTCGTGGAGACTTGTATTTGCAGTATCCTGCTTGTCGTGAGTCCTCTCGGAGCGCAGTACTACCGCCTGCGTGGGCGAGCGAGAAATGTCCGCCAGTCTCCGCGGTGCCTTGTCGACGGTTGAACGCTGTCGTCGGGTGGGAGTCGCAATTCCCTGGCTGGTTCCGCCGCTGCTTTGGCGGTTCCGGGGCGGCACAGCTGGTTTATGGGTCAGGGAGGCTGTCGTGGTACCTTCTCGAGGAGCCGAAGTGGGTGATTCGGGCGGCGTCACCGTGTCTGCTCCTGATGGCCCCCGCGCCAAGGCCTCAGTTGGTGTCACTGAAATCGATAGGACCGTCTCGAGCAGCATCTGCATCTGCTTCTCCATCTGCTGGCCGTGATCCAGTATCTTGTCCATCATCCCAAGCTTCTCTTCCATTTCCTTCTGTCTCTGTAGTATCATATCAATCTTTGCGAGCTTCTTCTCCATCGTCCTCTGCTGTTGCAGAATCATTTGGAGCGTCTTCTGCTGCGATTCGGCTGTTGCAGACACTTCCATGATGGCGGTAGCATTCTGTTGGCCCACAACTCTATTGCTTTTTTGTCAGCGTCTTCTTTCTTCTTTCACGACAGCCACACTCCGCCTCGAGGGTCAGGGCGGCCTTGTAGCGACCCTGTGGTGGTCTCAAGTACTCACAAGCTGGCAGCGGAAATGCACCTCTGCACTTTTGCTTCATAGCCCTTGGACTCGAGATCTTGCTGCAGACTCTTCAAGGGGTCCCAGTGTCTTCTCAGGTGCTTGAGATGCTCCCTCATCTCATGCGCAATCTTCTCCAGAATGGACTGATGTGCCTTGGCATCGTTTCGATACATTTTCTGCACGTTGGAGAAGCCATGGTGCGAGCCCGATTTTTCGATGGCATCCACAATATGTCGCCAGGATTTAATCTCGTCGCTTACGTGCTTCAGAATGGCTTCTTTTTCATCCTGGTCGGCTTCCTGGAAACGCCCAATCTTGGAACCGAGAACGTTGGGGAGTGGGAGCTCGCCAGAATGGCCACGCTTCATCTGCCACGGTGACATGAGGAATTTGGGCAGATGGTGAAGTAGTAGGTTTTGGGTCTGGGTTTTTCAAGACCGATATCTGCAGATTTTATCAGTACGGAGTCGGAGTGATTTGATACCACTTATGACCTTGATCGCACCTGTCTCGGGACGCAGCTGGGGGGGCCAGCAATGAGTGTATGAAGATGTGCGACCGCTCTCGCTTCACAAGCCTTTTTCTCTCCACGCCGATACGAGTCGAATTACTCACAAAATTTGATAAAGGCAAGCTGCATACGGGTTTCAACCGACTTGAAATATCATCATATTCATGATCTGTGCAGAAGAAGTAGTTTCTGACTCCTCGAGGACAAGTTGCGTCCCAGAATCTGAAGAGTCTGCCATGTCACCACGCATGTGTGGCTGCATGCTAGATGCCCTTTCCGCGACGCAGCCTCGGATCCCAAAACCAGTGAAATGGCACCGTTTAAACAATCCCCGCTATCCGACTGGAAGAGACGCATCCCATTGGCATTGCAGTACATGCGCGCAGGACATATCCCGCCCCGGATAGGCCTGCGTGCTTGCCGATTGGCATGGCCTTGGCCCAGCTGAACTACATGCCGTAGATGCTTCGAATCCCTGCCACACGTAATACTGTTGAGCAAGTTTCCCCCGGCGCTGGTAGAGGGGTCCATGAGAGATCTTGTTGAAAGAGCAGCGTAGAGAAGGAAGAATAACGATATGAAAAGAGCCGGTTCGGACTGGGAGGATGAAAGGAAACCTGGACTTGGGTATAGTCGCTCGCGATAGGCCCCTTGTGTTTCTTCCCTGTGTTCGGTCTCCTTCATTAAATATCCGTATGGAAAAGGGTTCCTGGACATTGTCAAGTCGTTTTTTTTTTTTTTGCTGATGCGTAAAGTAATGAAAAATTTAATCTAGCAAGGATAAAGCAGATGCAATCTATTTCTACACTAAGCAAAGGTGGCTGTTCTTTCTACAGCACGACTACAACGCCTGATAAATGAATCATCGCCACTCTTTTTCAGCGCTTAGCTCAACCTTTGAACAGAGGCGTTAGACGCCAGTCATACTCCAAATAATACACAATACTCGGGTATATTTCTAGGTTTAATTACCATTGTCTGGACGCAGCCCACGTTACGTCAGCCAGCATGCGGCGCACAACTACAGCACGAATAGTTCCGTACATTGATTCCTCTTATGCTGCCAAAAAAAAAAAAAAAAAAAAAAAAAAAACAAAAAGACCACGACTCTTCGGAAAGAGCAAAGAAAAAAAAATAAAGAGCAAGGCAGGAAACCTTCGAGTGTGACTCCTTCTGTTTCGGATTAGTACGCTTCATTGAAGAATGAGCAAGATTCATTACTTACAACCACTCGGACACTCCGCCTTAACGACGGAGACAGGACTCGAACCTGCGCGGCCTAAACCATCACATATCGCGGTGTATCCTTATGCCACTGGGGCACCCTGCTTGATTTGGGGGTGGCTTATGTGGGACTATATAGCCTAGGTGTCGGAACCACTAGGACCCACTTTACCTTCCTTGTGTGTGGCGGCTGCCTAGCAGGACCTCGATAGCCTCTTCTTCTTTCTCCTTCATAGTCAAGTTAATACAAAGAGATATTCAGGCTATCGCCCACACCTTCCAACACTAGGTACATGTGCCATGCGCCCACACCTTGTGTCGGTGCGTGGCACGTGTAGAGAAAAGTTCGTGTTAGCTGATCCTCGTGGGGACGAGCCAGACGGCTGTTTGGATAGTTGAGAAGGAGGGATGCTATCTATTGCTGTCAATATAAACATGCTGAATAGAAGAAACCCACTAAAGAGAAAAGATTTTCTCAATAGTAGAGGCATACTAAATACAAAGGACTACTCTGAGGGGAAACACAAATGCACTAAATAGAAAACACCTTTTAGAAAGCGGAACCATGCTAAACGGTAGAAACACATGCACCAGTGCAAGTGATGGCCTTTACTAGTTACACCTCCAAACGAACTGGAGGGTCTATAGTCGACCAGTGTATCACAGACGCCCCCCTCTTATGTCCCGCCGCCATGCCCGCTCTGCCAAACTGCCGCACCACGACATCGCTCGGCGTCCACCAGCCCGTCACGAACCAGACCCGCGCTCTGTCGGCATCCAAGTCGCTGCCGCCCGTCCACGCGCCCGTGCGGCCCGGCGCGCAGTAGCCCACGGCCCACGGTGGCGGCGCCTCGAACTCCTCCAAGCCGGGGTCCGGGCGCTCGTCGAGCGCGCCGCGCCGCATCACCAGCTGCGCCGTCTCCAGCGCGGGCAGCCGCGCCAGCAGGCCCGCCCAGGCGGCCAGCACCGGGTCCATCACCCGCCCGTCGGGCGACGACGCGCGCGGCGGGTAGTAGTCCGCCGCCGTGCGGCCGCCCGGCCGCCGGTACGAGGGGTGGTGCCAGCCCAGCGGCGTGTCCGGCTCCGGGCGCGCGGCGTACCTGTCGCTGTCAAAGTAGAACCACCCGGCGGGGGCCAGGAGCGCCATGCCGACCGACAGGCGGCGCAGCGCGAGCCATCCCGCCGCCGGTGCTTGAAAGAGGGAGGGCCCGACGACGCCCGAGTAGCCGAGCTCCGTGGCGTGCGCCGTGGCCGCGTGCAGCTTCGCGTACAGCTTCTCGTAGCTGTCGGCGCCCACGCTGCTCGGCGATCCGACCCGCGTGCCCAGCCGGCCCATCGGCAGCGTCAGGCTCACCTTGGTGACGTGACGTCTCTGGGGCAGGTGCGCCGCCAGGTGGTCTGCAAACGCGTCCCGCGAGGCGTCCCGCACGTCCTGCAGCTCAGACTCGGTATAGTGCCACGCCACGCTCTGCAGGTTGGGCAAGTGCGCCGTCGTCGCCAGGTGCGCCTGATCCGTGAGGTGCAGCTGCAGCACGTTGCGCCGCGCCTTTTCCGTGGCGGGCACCGCCGGCGTAAAGTCCAGGCTCCGGACGCAGGGCATCGCGCCGAGCGGCCGGCTGTGGACACGGTCAAGCACAATGCCCTGGCGCGTGCGGTGCCGCAGGTCCGGGTGCCCGGCCTCGAAGCGTAGCGTCAGGTCCACCGCCGCGGCATCCCGGGTCGCGTGGCCGAGAACGGAGAAGAGGGGGTGCAGAGCGTCCCTGACGCCGTGCTCTGTCCAGTGCTTGTGCGTGAGAGCGAGGACCACGGTGAGCGACCCGAGGTAGGCGCGTCGCTCCGGGCGGCGTTCCAAGGCCGCCTGGAGCTTCTCGAGGCCGGCATAGCCCAGAACCAAGTTGGAGTAGACGAGGGGCTCTACCGCACGCTGCCACCGGTACGATATCGTCGCCGCCGACGCTCGAGTCCAGTACTTGGGCGGCGGGGACCCGGGCGACCCTTCTCCCTGGCGGTGCGGTTGTGGGCCGTCAGGTCGTCGACGGACCTTGGCAACGAGCTTCCCCATGATGCCGGCTTTTCTTCCCGGCGCGTCTTGACCTGGCGTGGGGGGCGGCGCGGCCATCTCCAGCTTCTCCTCGGACAGCAGCGCGGCGATGCGGTCGATGATTTCCTGCGGAAGTCGGTCCATGCTGGGCAGCAATTGATCGTGTGCGTGTATCCCGGGGATACCGGCGCTTCCTACCGCGACATCTGAATTTTATATACAAGCCCAAGTTTCCCTCGGCGGTTTGCTTTGGCAGAGATGACACTGAGAGGCATCGCTGTTGGCTTGGCGCAGTGGAGCCTCGCTGTCAGCCTCACTTCATACGATACACAATTAGTTCAAAATCGTAGCACCCAATGTACGATTTCAATATTTCAAGTTCAGTTGCTTTCGAATATTTCCGCCCAAGAAAGCCCCCTGTCCCCCTTGGGCAGCGCGCGCCTCGCAGCGCATGTACTCTCCACGTAGTAGTCGAGCTCCGACGGGCCGTCCAGTACTCGACACGGGCATCACACGGCTTGAGCTTGTCAATATCTAGTATGAAGCAACTTTTGGATCATGTCTTGAATTTTCTATATTCGACATCCTCGCCCTTTTTTCCCTACTAGGTTGCAGCAACTCTGTACAGCCACGGGTGGAGCGCCAACTCTCGGCTCCCTTACAGTCGCCACTTGCCGTTGGCCGTGTCATATCTTAATCCCACTTCTCTCCAAGCAGGCTCATTCCGATTTATTCCAATGGCCCAAAGGCACTTTCCAGTACCATCTCCTCCGAGTTCGACTTACACGGACACCACCACCTCCACGCACGAATAGTGGGGTTGCCTGAATCGGCGCCGCTCTTCCGCAGACCGGAATGTGGTTGGTTTTCTTTGCCTGATTCAATTTGACATTTTCCAGAGTAAACTATGAAAGAACCAAGTCTTAGGTATTTTTATAGAAACACTAGGGAGATGAAGTTGGGATGTAAGATGATTGTCGTTGTGGCGCATCACCCTCCTTTGGCCCGTAGCGTGTGGCGTCATTCCGCCCGGAAATGGTCATGCAGACGACTACTCATCGAAACTTGGCTTCTTTACTCACACTCGGCCTACATCTCTGCCGCTTTCCTTTATCCCGTTTCCTGCATTCCATTCAGGAACGCACAAGGACTGCTACTAGGGCACCAGCCTGTCCCTCCGCGTCTGCATTCGCCGTCGCCGCCATGGCCGACGTCGCAATGTCCGGCCTCCTACCACCACCACCACCACCTCGCCCAACCAGCTTCATGGTCCTGCCCGCCGAGGTACGCCTCCAGATCTACGCCTACCTCTTACAGCTGCCCCCCATCGCGCCCACCGACCCGCACCACGACGACGACGACGACGAGGCGGCCTGCCCGCGCGTGTCCGCCGCCATCCTGCGCACCAGCCGGCAGATCCACGCCGAGGCCGCCCCCGTGCTCTACGGCGCCAACACCTTCATCGCGCACCCGTCGCTGCTCGCCGGCTTCCCGCGCCTGCGCCCGTGGTACGCGCCCGTGTGCGCCGCCGCGCTGCTGCCGCGGATCCGCCGCTTCCACCTGACGCTGCGGCTCGACTGCGGCCTCGGCTTCGACCGCGGGCGCGCGGCGGCCGCCTTTTCGGGCGCCGAGGAGCTGCACGTCCGCGTCGTCCAGTCCGTCTTTCGCGGGGCCGGGTTCGATAACCTGTGCGCGCTCGAGGACGTGCGCGGCGTGCGGCGCCTGACCATTCGCGGCAGCACCACCGGCTTCGAGGGCTACGTGGACTGGCTGGCGCGCGTGATGCAGAGTCCTCTGGGCGCAGGGGTGGGGGAACCTGTGCCTCTGGAAGCAGACGTGGCTGTTCAAACTAGCATAGCGACCTGAAGGCCCAAGTGTCGGACACTTGAGCGACGCGCCTACATGGTCGTGGGCGATTTGATCGAACAACGGCTCAGTCATTGCATCTCGTCAACGAAAGAATTATGGATTTTTAGTGCTCATCATACTTGCGAGTACGCGACAAAAGGTCTGCTCTGTTTGTACCAACGGGTCTGAGGATGGCAAGCCTTGGTCAAGCGTTGCCATTGAAATCGCTTGAACAATTCCTGATCACTGCCACTGTCGCGACGTCGTCCCGGCCAGTTCGTCCGGCCAGTTCGTTCGGCCACTGTCGGTGCCACAGAGCGGACGATGATGGCCCGTGCCCGCGGGTGAGGGTTTGTGTCAAAGGTCCTCCCCCAGAACCTGGCGAAAAGAAATTCCCGCAGGCGTAGGGTGAGCTCGAGACACAGACTCGACCAGCGTTGCCCACTACTAGGGGATCTTGGTCGACAAGGGACAGTACCAGTCGCAGTGTCTCTTACTACCCCACCAGACCAGGCATCCTGTCACCAAACAGCTTCTTGTTCCATTATCGGCCTAGAAGAGGGCGGTAGTGTTCCTAGGATGGTGTGTCTGCCCCAGTCTTGATAATGTTGCTGATGGCTCGCGGATAGCCACCGACCAGGCAGAAGTCTTTCTCTCCTTGAGCGGTCAACCGGCGGGTCAGCCTGCCCGAAAGGATTCAAATGGCCATCACAAACATTTGTTTCCTCCATTGTGCATTTTCCTTCAACTCTCACACTTTTCTGCTTCTTCCAGCTTGTTCCAAGCCCAAGCACATTTGGCGGTGCCGCGGATGCGTATCTCCGATCAAGGCCAATGTCTGCTACATGAAGCGAATAACCCCAATAGGCCAGCTACTTTTTGGCAATGACCGGTCAGACGCAGCTATCAGAGTCAAGTTGCATCCAAAAGATATTTGTATTACCGGCGTCTGCAAAAAAATCGTGTTTGCTCCAGGCACTGTTGTGTAGCTCCATCTTCGCGCATGTCCAGCCCAACTAGGCTACATATCAGTCCACGCCTACACCCCAGGAACTCGCCAAAACCCAGCAACTTTTATTTCCCTCTACGTCACCGCCTCTAATACCGCCTAGGGTAAAAAAAAAAACGACATCCTCCGTATACTTTCTTTTGGCAAACATTCCTTGCGCTTCTCCAAAATGCTCAATTTACCCCAAAAATGTCCCAGGGCTACCCTACACTTCCCCAACTTTTGTTCCCAAAACGGGCAAGTAGCGGGGGGGGGACAAAACAAGTGGCGCGTGAAAACGAAAAATGACGTAAATAGAAACACAACACAACACACAACACACACACCGCCACAACGGCGTGACGTTCCACGTGATTACCCGATTCGGTAATCTACAGGCCCCACAGGAACAACGCCCCCGCCCCTCTTGTCGATAACGATAACGCGCGCCCGGATCAAGCCGCCGAAAAATAAAAAAAAAGGTTCAGGGTAGGTTTATCGGTTTTTCTTCTTCTTCTTGCGGGGGTACGTACCGAAGCCCCGCAGTGAGACAACAACCCCGCTCTCTTGTACACACACACACACACACACACAAGCACAAGTGCCGGGTTAAATCTCGTGCCGATGCGACGACGTTTGGTCGGGGGGGGGGGGGCCGCCAGTGTCTGCCATTTGCGCCGCGACGAACAACACCGCCACGCCGCGTCGGCGCATGCATTCTGGCGGGGGAAATGGTGTCGCGTTGGCTGCGCGCATCGGATGGTGCTCTTTTGAATTTTTCATTCGCCGCGCGCACAGGTGAAACGAGGTGTTGCACCGTGGGCTTTGGGGGCGGGCATTGCCCGTTGCATCACCGTTTGGTAGGAAAGCTTTCACACTTGGGCGCCGCGCCATCTCACAACGCTCAATAGCAACAAAAAGAGGATTGGAAATCAAGGTCATTAAGCAGTTGGCTGTTCGATATAGAAAAATAAAAAAGTCGCGCGCACTCCGCCTCCCACTTCCTATCCTACCTAACCTTGAAGAAAATTCCAGCACTCGCGAGATCGCACAAGGAAAAACAAAACAAAAACCACGTTAAATGTTGATAATAAGAGTTCAGTTTAAAAAAACAAGATAGCAAGCAAAGAAGCAACTAAATAAGCGTAGCGCAATCAACATGGATTGGGAAAAAAAAGTCGGTAGAAAACAAGAGAAGCAAAAGAAGATGGAAAGATAACAACAGCAACAAAAAAGTCAAAAACCAAAAATTTCCAGGAACCGCCAAACCGGAAGCCGCAGGTACAAAAAACGAAATCTCTCCCTTTGAGACATTTTTTCGCACAGATATAAAAAAAAAAGGACCTGAAAGATGATAAATAAAAAACACACACACACAAAACACAAAACCGGTTGCGACCCCAGCGTCCTATTTTTCTTCTCCTTCTTTTTTCCATCCCACCGCCCTGGCTCATGCGCGCGCATGCATGCCCAGCGAGCGTGCTTCCGACAAAATATCGTGCGCTTACCAGAGCGTACACTGTCCAAGCATCAGAATATTCTCTCCCTCTTTTTCGCGCCATCTCTTCCAAGCTGCCGCTTCTCTTTTCGTCAGGGTACCCTTGTTACCTGGTAAGTCCCCCTCCCGGCCCCCCTTCCATTTCTATCACCGTCACTTCCTTTTCTTCCTTCATCTTCCGTCTCAACAAAGCTCAGTTGCCCTTGTAGCAAAAAGACGCGGGAACGAAGAAAACACGATTGCACAAAAAATGAGAAAAAAAAATAAACACAAAGCCAAAAGCAGTAGAATAAAAAATGTCAAGAAAAAAACAACTCCTACAATGAACCCAACGCCGGTCTAGGGAGCGTAGTGTGGCCTTGTCCAAAGGCCGTCGTAATTACATCCTTCCAGCGCCATATATCAAACGCGCCGAGAGACCTCAAAAAGGCAACCGAAGAAATCAAACCGGAAAGAATAGACGTAGCTTCGTACCGCAAATCGATTGCAGTGTCAAGGCATTGATGCCGAGCATGCCGAGCGTGTTGCTGCATCAAGACAGACAAATGCGAGCGCGATTGGCCGCCCTTGCATCAGCAGCAGTGCTTCTCGTGTTTACCGCTTCCGCTTCTTGTTCTTGTCAACGGCTACGCTACCGGCTACCGACATGGCCGGAGCGATAGGCGCTGCTGGAAGCAGAGTCGGCTGAACCGCAACGGGAGCATCATCTTTCTTGATGGGCACGCCCATGTGGCGCCCATAGCGGCCCTTGCGGCCATTGCCTTCATCTTCGCTGATGCATTGGTCGGCGGACAGGCCGGCGTCACGGCAACGGCCGCAGGGACGCTGGCGATCGCAGCCCTTTTTGCTCTTGCGGCATCTCTGGCAGCGTGGCTTGGTGGACAGATCGGGGTGATCATCCGGGAGACCGGTAGGCAGGCTGCTGATGGAAGCGACCGAAGGCTTTCGCGAGTGCGGAGCAGAGGCCGGCGACATGGGCACATTGCTGAGCACAGGGGGCTTCTTCATCTTCAAGCTGTTGGACGGCTTGTGCATCTTTGGCTTGGGCGGCGGCTTGGCCATGGAAGGAGTGGCCTTGGGCTTCGTCATGAGCTTGGGTTTAGCCTGTCCAAGCTTGCCATCCTCCTGGTCACCCTCATCGCTGCTGTACTCGGCCTGCGCGTGCGTCAAGCTGCTCTCTGTTGTGGGGTAGATGAGCTTGGAGGCGCCCGACATGTCAAGCTTCTGCCGACGCGCAGCAGGAAGCTCGTCCTCGCTCTCACTTTCCCCCTCACTAGTGGCGCCAGTGGATGAAGCATTGTCCGCTCTGCCGCTAAAGGTGTCGTCCAGCGTCGAGGCCGAGGTGCGGCCATGCGACATGTTGGTCATTTCACCCAGGCGCATCAGCTGAATGGCAACATCCTTGTCCTCTTCAGACATGCAGCTGCCGACAGTCGGGTCTGGTGTGGGCAGGATACCCATGGCGCCACTGCTACCATAACTGATGCTACCACGGTGGTGGCGGCGGTCTTCAGTGCTGGGGGTTGCATAACCGCCAGCATGGAAGCCATTCGCATAGCTTTGCGAAGCATGTAATGGTCGGGGGTTCGTGAATGGGTTTGCCCCGTGTGGCACGTAGGACAAGGGTGCCCGGGAATCAATGCGACGAGCCGGCGACACGGACGGGTTGGACGTGGCTGCCGGCATCTGCGGCGGCGCAAATAGAGGAAGTTCCTAAAACACAAAAAGAAGAAAGGGTTAGAAACAAACAGTTCTGTGGTGGCATCTCGGCGATGCGGAAAATTTCTCCTTACCGAGCTCTCAAACTTGGCTCGTTTGCGTCGGCCACCCTCTACAATATTATCGACACTAATATCAGTGGTGCCGAGCTGCTCCTTGCTCCGTCCAGAGACACTGCCCTGCTCTCCGTCGCCACTGCTGTAGCCATCGACGCTCGCGCTGTACGAGTCGCCGAGGAGGGCATTGGACGCGTGGCTCTTGACAGAACGAGAGCGGCTCTTTTTGCTGCTCACGGAGCCGCTGCGACTGGGGCCATCGACCCGAGGAGACTGGCTTCTCTGGCGCGGTGATCTGGCAGTAGGCGCATCATCCCCGTGCTGGTGGGTTGTGGCATACCGATCGCCCGCGTAGTAAGCATCGGCAGTGGTGGGAGACTGGAAATTTTGTTGGGGGAAGGCGGTAGGGGCGGCGGGGGACTCATCAATGACACGGACGTAGACAATCATGTTGTTGCCAAAGTTTTCGTACCGCGCGATCAGAGTATTGCCCTGGTCATCCTCGAAGCTGACGCCCTTGGAGCCAGCCCGACCGGAGTAGAGGCCATAGAAGTTCTTGACCGTCGTGACAATGGAGTCGGTCGTGTCATGGGGGAAAATTTGCACCCGCATGGGAAGGCGCGCACGATATTGAGGAGAGTCAAGGAACAACAACTCAAATGCGACATTCTTGGGCGGCGCTGGCTGTCTGGGCGAGACGCTGCCGTTGTGGGAGGGGGTGCCGGACATGGCGGCAGCGGTGTTAATGGGCGACATGGAAGTCATGGTGCCCGGATGTGTGGTATAGTGATTGATCGATACCAAGCGATGAAGGGATGAGGCTGTTGGCTGCGCCAAAGGCCAGCCTACCGTCTGCAGTGGGTGCGCTTTTTGCGGACGCAGCTGCAAGAGGCCCGGGTCAAGGGCACAAGGCACACAGGAGAAAACGAGCGACCGCAGAGACCAGCCAGCGGAAAGAAATCCAGCAGGCGATCAGGACAGCAGAATGTGCTTTATTGTAGCGATCGATGGGTTCGAAGGAGCGGCGTGAGATTGGTGAGATGCAGTTCAAGCCTGCATCACCGCCGTGAGGGTTTGAGGAGGGCGGGCTAGCGCCGAGTCGTCAGCACCGGGCTGGCGCAGCAGGCGGGAAAACGAAGGTGCGGTTTGGGAGTGCGTCCACAACGTAGGCAGCTGAAGATCTGGGGCAGAGTCTGTCGCAATTAGCAATGGGAATGGCTTTTGATGCGAAGCGGCGAGAATGGTGCGATGAGGGAGAGCAAGCAAAGGGGAGAGAACTCGAGCAGAGTCTGGCGGTCGAACGTCGCAGGGCCCGGGCTTGTATGGGGAGACAAGGCGTATGCAGGCGCAGGAGGGTGCGGCGGCCGGGGAGAGGATGGAGACGGGCAAGGAAGAGCGAATGGAGGATCGCGATAGCAAAGCGATGCATCAGGACTTACCAGAGATTTATATAGGGTTGCTGGATAGAAGAGGTTTTGAGGCAGAAGAGGTCGACGGAACTGGTGTGCATGGGGAAAAGAGGAGCAGGCGGTACGAGGCCAAACTATTTTATCGACCTTTTGGCTAGGTAGCAGGGACAGGAGCCCAGTAGAGCCGGTCTACAGTGGGAAGAGCTCGCCAAACGGTGGGTGCCCCCGGGGAGAAGGAGTACAGCGATACAGGCGGTGCGCTGGGAGTGCTGTAGGTCGCCAGAAAAGGCCGCCCAAGGCCGCTGTGGCAGGCCCGCTGGCAGGAGGGCGTGCAGCAGCCAACAGTTTACCAGCGCTGCGCTGTAACCTGAGCCAGCGCTACCAGGTGCCCTCTGTCCCTGCGGTGGCACCATGGCCGGATCGTCCGAGGCCTTTGCCCGTTCTCCCTTGGCCAGAGGGCAGAAGTGGCAGAAAGCATGGCCAAGCCATTACATTCTCTTCGCTAATTACGAGGGTGAGATCTATGTTGACAAACAGGTAATGTTGCCGCGCAGAGGCATTGCGCGACAAAGCTCCAATGCAGCAGCAGCAGCTTTTGTCTGTTTGCGCCAGCCATTGAACAAGCCCATACAGTGCGGGCAGGGCATCGGAGAGAGAGAGGCGCTACTGTACCTTGGCTTGTTCCCATTGATTCCGCGCAGCAGCGCCTCTTCTCACCGTTCTTCCAGGTCGGCCCCAGAGTCACCTGAAGAAAAGCCAGAGCGGGCAGATAGCGCAGCGTGTGTGTGTGTGTGTGGCACTGTGCCCGGGACAGGGCCTTGGCTCTCAGGTAGGTATGAGGTATGGAACTGCCTAAAACGTGCCCAAGGTTTCGCAAGCCGATGGATCGAGACGGTCGGTACCCGTTGGGATGGGAGGCATTCACGGGCTGCCGGCCAGCCCTGCCAGACATGCCCTATGTACTTTTCTGGATATACATCTCAGACCTTGAAAAAGTTTCTCCATGTCCCAATCTTTTGAGGATTTTTTCTTCTCTTTCCACTTGGTACATGTCTGCCCCGCGTGAAGCCTCTTTTTCTTCCGCTTCCGCCTCGGGGTCTCCATCCACCACACACCTCTTCTCGTCCGCCATTTCGCCTCGAGTCCCCACCCGCGCTAACTGGTCCGATAAGTTAGATACACTTGGGTAGGTAGTTTCTCTTGCACAACGACCACAACAAGAACGGGGCAGCACGAGAAGGAGGGGGAGGACGGACAACCTTGGCTCGACAAGAAAGAAGGACAAGAAAACAAGGTTGCTGTCCGCCCAATGGAACCAGAAGGGTTGCCAAATGTACAGCACGTATTGCCTGCATACAGGACTACATGGATTGCGGCGCGGTGTGAGTGGGATGGAACCAGCGACTAGCGCTGCTCAGGTCTTTTTGGGGGGAGGGACCCATGACGGCAGTCAGTCATTGCACCTGGGACGGCGAACAACGGGCTCGGGCGGGCTTTGGGATGGCGTGAGGGCCAAAGAAGAACAAGATGGTGTGACGGGACGTCTTTGTCTTTTCTTGTTTTGTGGCTCAAAGAGCAGATTAAGAGTGATATTGGACGCGGAGAGGGACGAAGCTGTGCCGGATGTTCTACCAGTGAGAGTGTTATAGCGGCTCGTAGCTATACCAGCTCATGTCAAGTGGCTTTTCTGTCGTGGCGGTGATGGCTGCATCAGCGGGTTCCAGTTAGGTACCGGCCGCATCGGCGCTGTTATTAGCCACCACGCAAAGCACGGCGCGCTGTTAGTGGATATAGCGGTGATGGCCATCTGCAGCCCGTTGGACGGTTCCTTGTGTGGATTTGCCGGCGCGTGCCTGACAGAGTGCGGGCGATGGACAGGAGGGTAAGGTGGACTAGAACATTATAATTGCAAGAAATTGATTTTATTAGAATAATAAAAAACACAGTACAATACCCAATGGAGGATTGTAGGAGGCTACCAGAAAGGTGTCAGATGCACCGTTCTGGCTCCAACCTTGGCCCGCTTTCGCTACCCATTTTGCTGCCAGCGCATACGATTCATTCGCTAGGGGCGACTCGATGCCAGACAAGCAACTTATTCTGTTGTTGCGGCAAAGTACCCAAGGGCGAGAGTTACAAGAGAGAGAGGCAATCGGCAATTGGTCGAAACCCCGGAACAGAGCTTGATCCCTTTCTTTCCAACAGCTTTCACGGGCGGCTAAACGGAAGCTTTCCCCAAGGGCAAGGGAAGCACGGCATCTCATTGGCAAGCAGCGGGCGGCGGCTCAGCGCTCAGCTGCACCACCACCCATCGTTGTTTTTCTTTTAGCGGGCCACACACAAGGGCAATCATGTACACCCGCAGAGGTTACAAGGGCGTTGGGGGGGATAATCTGTTACAAGCTGCAGCAACACGCTTCCAACCAGGGTATCAAACGGGGATCGCCTGCAGTTCATCCTGCTGGGCTATAGACACGACGTACGTTAAGCCATGTACGCCATTTCCTTTTGGCCGCTGCCGACCCGAGTAGCAAAGACTTGTTTTGCCCTCGATACTAGCTGGCCATCTGTCTAGTCTTCCCAACAGTTGACAGGCAAGTTGGCTACCGCTCGCCACACACACCCCTGGTACCACCACAAGCCCGCGATCGATCTTCCCACAGCAACTTTGCCCTTCAGGTGTTGTGGTTGTATGCGCGCATGCATCAGCCTGCTTCGGAGTTCCTCCATTGCCCTGGCAGGGACTCCTCTTGAAAGAGAGCGCACCAAAAGCAGACCCCAGCCGGCCCCTCTCCCACACACACGCCCTCGGTTGGTGGAGAGTTGCCATCTCCTGGTGGCTCAACCAACTTGGTTACAGCATTTATACACTGTTCGCTAGTGATGGCGGGCGGCACGGCGATCAGCCCGCTGGCTGTTTTTGTTTCGATACGTTGACGCAAGGCACCCAGTTCCCAGTTGCCATGTGCTCATCAATCGGATCATTTTTGCAACGTGCGTGCCCGCATCCCCTTCCTCAGGTATTACCCTTTGCCTCGCTGGCAATGCCCCCCTCCCGGATTCGGGTGGTGGTGGTGGTGGTGGTGGGCAGCCAGCCAGCCACAGTACATTGGCCTCTCAAACTACACCGGCCGGCTTACCTTGTGTTGTTTGCCGACACAAAAGACACACGCGCGCACGCACACACTGTAGCCGTATATATATATACTGGACACTGCAAACGAAATGCCGTCTTATTTGCATACCCATTTTCACACGGCGAATAATGCCAGTGATTCCGTGTGTCCGGCCAGAAAAATCCAAGACACGGCAACGACGTCCTGCATGAGACAAGAGCTCGGAGAATGTGGAGGGGGTGCGTAGCACAAGAGTCAACAAAAAAAAATAAAAAGCACGAAGCGGCTCTGTGTGCTCTGTGTGTGGTGCGTGACTTGAACCAAATACCTATCTTGCTTCCCAATCCCGCAAACATCCTTTTGCGTCTCTTTGCCCACGGCTCTCGCTCTCGGCATTGAACTTGTTGTTAGGCTTCGATATCGGACAATGAGAGAAAAAACTAGTGGTTTGGTGCCCAGCCCGCCATTCCGCTAGTTAATGACACACACACACACACACTCACTCACACATTGGTGTATTAGTAGAGCCAATTACGCGCCTTCTGTTGGGGCTAATCAAATAAAAAGAAGAAGAAAATGACGGCTCTGGTCATACGCCGCCAGCTGGCGGGTTTCCTTTGCTGTTCCCTTGCTGTTCCCTTGCTGTTCCCTTGCTTTTGCGCGGGGAAGTAGACGGTGATGCTGGTAAAGCAATGGTAGTACAGAGAGGGGGAATGGAAAGGATAGATAGAGTATCCGTACCCTTGCCCGGATGACCTCTTCTTCTGCGACATGGGGGGACCACATTGGCGTGACCGGTTCCAGTTGTGGCGGTAACAAAAAAACGTGCCAACGCAGCAAAGAATCCTTTTGGCAGGACAGGCGGGCCGGGGTCAGGCCTCGAGTACGACGCACACCCAATGGATGACTCCAACGAATTGGTGTCGTCTTTTCTCGAATGTTATTGCCTGCTTTCCTCTTTGGGGATAATTGCGTTTCAACCTCGTCGTCTTTGCTGCCAGTCATTCGTCGTGCACAGCAGTTGCTACAACCTGCCAACTCCTTTTTTTTCCCCTTCATTTTGTAACCACAAGGCCGTGTCCGTCCGTCATGGAACTGTCATCGGATCCAATGTCTCTGGTCTAGTTTTTCTTGGGCCGTGTTTTTGGCGGTTCTGGACCCAGCCAAGATTCGCAGTCTTTTTTTTTTTTTTTTTCCTCCTTTGCCGCCCGGTCCGGTCCATATGTTTAGAGTTGATACAGGTTTTCGGACAAGTCTTGACCCAGTTCAACCTTTTCAACATGCCAGTTTTGAAAGTACACTCACAACCCCCCTCATCATGTATTTGCCCAACGAACCGCTGCGGACCCTTGCATGGTTGCTTCCCCTCACCCTTGACCGCGATCTGTATAAAGGCCACTTTTGCGACAGGGCTGGCTGGGCTTGCTGCGCCCACGTTGCGACGAGTCGCCTCGCCTCGGGCCCAGTACCTGCACACACACACATGCTCGGCTCGTGACCGTATTTCGTCTTGCTACCCGATGTTGTTCTTCTTGCGGCCCAGATTACGCGAGGACAATGACAACAACGTGAAAACAAGAGCTGCATGAGCCCGCTCCATCTGCATACTCTTACCCGTCATCCTGTGTATCTGCCGCCTGGACCCCCCGTCATACAAGGCCCCCCCCCCGGGGATGCTTCTTCCGCCCAACAAAACTGCTGGGGTTCATACTCGGCGCCCGGGGGCTGACTGCATCTTGGCCGTCGACCGTCACCGCTCTCGTCGGACCCCGCGCCCACATCGAAACAGAACGGCAGCATCTGCACGCACTATTGCATGATTGAGTAGACTATGTAGTTGTCCACGGAGCTGTGCTGTTCTTGGAAGTGGAGTAGGCTCTATTTTCTATTTTACTCGGGCTTGATTGATTGCTTGTGCCCGTGGTCTGGGCGCTCTTTGGCAGGCAGAAAATAAGCTACTGTTTAATATCCGGGAACTGGCGGAAATGAGAACCCACGGCACAAAAAGGAAAAAAGTAGCTTTTTGCCACCAGTGGATGCAATCAGGCATGGTAGATGAAGCAAAATAGGTCCCCTTCTGTCGGGGAGCGAGGACCATCGGATGCGCGCATGATTGAATCTTGCTTGGGCTCGGACAATGGAGCTTGACAGTCAACCCTCGACGAGCTGACTTGCTTTGCGCCGCGCCGTCGCCAATCGCCGTCGTCGCTCATATTTGCTTCTTCGTCTTCTCTGATTGCTGCATGTCATCGTCAAGATCAATCGCGCGCCAAAGGTCGTGCAGGCATCTGCGCAGCTCGCTGGGCGCGTGGTCCAACGTCATCTGCCACCGCCCTGCCGAGAGTCGCCGATGACCGCTGCCCATCTGAAGCAAGCCCGCGACNCGGGTGGCAGGTCATTCTGGGCACCGAGGCCATGATCTGGCAGGGCCTGGAGCAGGATAAATACTGGACGGGCAAGACGACTGCCGAGCTGCCCGTCGCCAAGGTACGCGAGGCCATCGCGGCGCGTGTTGCGAAGCGTCTGGCTTCGAAATTATAAGACGTATAGAAATAGAGATTGGGGGTTTTAGAGTTAACTTGCATATATAATTTTAAAACCTGGCCGGTATTCACCCAGCCCCCCCGGCCCCTGTCTACACACATTTCGGGCCATGGTCTTTTTTTAAGGTTTTTGGGGGAGGCTCGCCGCAGGACCGTGCCATGACACGCCGACGCCGTCGGGAGTGGAGGGGGCCGTTCGTGATGGCTGGGGCAAACGGCGGCTTTTTCGCGATTGCGCCCGAGGTGCGACGAACCTTGCTGCGCACACGGTTGCGCACGGCGCAAATCGGCGCAGACATGGTAATTGGCCCTGCGGACTTGCGATTGGGCATATGGCGACTGCTCGTCGCGACGCGATGCGATCAGGCGGACATTTCTTCGTGGTCGCCGGCGCAGATCCTGTCTCGGTCCTTGCGATGCGGCGTTTGGCGTTTGACACGCAAAAAAAGCCAGAAGGGGCCTCTGCTGCTGTGGTGTGCGTGTCGCGCCGCATTGCGCCGCACGCTTCCGCAACAGCGCAAACTACTCTAGACAAGCAAAAATTGGTCATTAACCTATCGCGATGTAGTCTTGGCCGGTCAAGACGTCGTGCGCGACGCAGCGCAACGTTTGCGCAGCGTTGCGCAAATCGTAGCCGCCCGGGGGCGGGCGCGCGCAAAGAGGGGGGAAAATCCTCACCCCATCAAGGGACATGCGCAAAAAACGGGACGGCAGTCGTGAGACAAGTAAATGGTTCCATCGCGACGTGGCGCACATTCGTCACGCGGAGAGGGCATAGTTTGTTCTAATCTGGGACGAACCCATCATGGTCCGTCTCTTTTTTCGTCGCGATTGGTTCACAGAGGTTCTCGCTGGGTGAGATTGCGCGAGGCTGGGTGAGGCGTGCACAGTGTGTGTGTGTGTGTGGGGGGGCCATGACAGTCACACTTGGCGCGAAATAGGAATAGGAAAAAAGTAGGCAAGCAAGCCGGATTGGTTAATCCCTTTTTGCGCCGCGCCGTAGCTCGAGAAAAATGAACCCATTGGTCTTGGGTTCTCGGTCGCGGAAACGCCCTATCGGATGGCGTGGGAGGTGCGGCGTGGGCGGAGTCCGTGTTGATGATGGCTGTGAACCCCCCTCCTCGCCGATGGTTTCCGGACTCGGTAGGTATGACGACGGGATTGGCCAGGGGGCGGCAGCATGGCAGAAAATTAGACGCTGGATAAAATAACCATGTGCGTCTCTAAATTTTGATCAATATTCTTCTTCATGTCGGCGCAAATTGACCGTAGGGTAGGTAGATGCAAGATGAGACGATGCACAGGCCGTTTCAACGCGACGTCGGTGACGCCGTCGCGCAGCCAAGCACGCCACGTTTTTCCCTCGGAACCGAAACGGAATAAAAGCAGGATAAAAACGGAACAGAGTAGCCCGATATTTTCTCTTCTCTATTCAAGCACTATCACAAAGCATTCTATAACGGAATGCGCAAAAAGGGAAAGACGAACAGCATAGACCAACTCCACTTGCTGAGTCGTCAAACGAGCCCTTTTTTAGCTTGGCCCGTCCTCGGCGGCTAACGGGATGGGCGGTGCTGAAGTGTGTTTTCTTGCGTCAGCCCCTACCTTGATCGATTGGCGCACGTCATCCCATACGAGTCTCGAAAAAAAAAAGGAACAGATCAAGTTCATCTACGATTGCGCTCGCGCCGGCATATGCGGGCTTTCTTTTTTTTTTCCCCTTGGCCCCAAACGTTGGGGTAAAATAAAGGTCTCACTCACACAGTTCTGCCGCCGGCCCGGCCCCCAAATCGAGGCATTCACTTTCTTTTGCGATTGCCGTCACGTGCAAGCGCGGCCATCTGTCGTCCGCCACGACGCGGGTGCGCCACGGACGGTTCGCGGCGCAAAACGCCACACTACTCAGCAAAAGAAGCGCCAAAATTGGGCGCGCTGACATGGCAGGGCAAGAATGCAGCTGGATTCGCACGTCTTGTCGTGTTGCGCCGGCGTGGCGGGCGCGGCGGCGCGCATCAGGCCCCGAACGGTCCCAATTGCTGGACATGGTGAGACGCGACGGGCCGCAAGAAGCACGACCAACCCCGATGTGGGAACTAAACAGGCTGTGTGGGTTCGTATTGTGCCGGCTGCCACCGCACCCTTCTTTCAAACGCCCTTGTGCTGGGCTTTCCTTAGTCAGCACCAGTGCGCCCCAGAACGTGGTTTTCCATCGCCGTGACGACCAGGGGGCGTCTTCTTTTTTTTGGGGCCCCGTCACTGGCGCGTCGAGGGCCGCGGCGTGATCTGTGCGCCGCATACCAGCTTTCCCGCAGTGACGGGCAAAGCCAGAATTCCTCGCCAGCAGGACAAGTGTTTGCAGCTTGGTGTGTCTGCAGTTTCTAGTGGCCCATTGGATGAGACGACGGATGGGGGGCACGGGCTTGCCCCCTTCTGCAAAAGGACCTAAATTGACTGGTCACTCACTCCCCCCCCCAGGCCTACAAATCGCCCGTCCGGCCCGCCCGTACCTCCACACGGTAGTTTGCTGCCATGGGTACCTGCTCCTGCGACTAACAGGCGTAAACAAATAAACAACATTGCAGTTCGGGCGCTGGTCTACATTACATGAGACCAGGGCCACTCCATCTCGTAAATTGTGTCTTTTTCGTATTATAGCAACCCCAGGTCAACTGCTCTCCCTTTTTTCCTTCCCCTTGCTTGGAGCTTTAGCCTGGTACCAGGTATCTTTTTTTTTTTTTGGCCCCGACGCTGCGCGCTGCCTATTTTCTTCCGTCGCCTTGTCTGAGCATTCCCTGGTCCATCTCATCTCTGCTGTTGCCGGTGTAATCTCCTTCCCCAAGCTAACGAACCTCGACACTTGCGCGCCTTTACCATCTTGCACACTTCTTGCATCAGCATCTACTTTTTCTGCTTCATTTCGTTTGGCTTTTTTTGCTCATTGCATATAATTTTTTCGTCACCGTCTCAGCTTCTGCTCGCATCACAGCTCGCATCTGTTTGGCCAACGTTTTCTTCGCCTGTTTGTGATTCAGCCGGCCCTCTTTTGTTTTGTCACAGAGTGCCTACGCTGTTGTCACTGAAAGCTTGCGCCAGCGCGTCACCGGCGCAACACAACAACCCGGAAATCACCACAACCCAGGAAATAAGAACAAAACACACGCAAATGAAATAGAATCGCGTTCACGGTCCCTCATTTCCGCGAGATCGTCGGGACTCTCCGTATCCGGTGTCTGGCATCCCGCCTCTGCCCCCGACTTCGTTGGCCTGCAGAAATCACACTGCCTGGCAGCTGCCAAACAACATGGACACTCGGGTGAGTTTGCTCCAAACGTGCAGCCCTCGCCCACCTTGCCAATTTTTCTCCTTTGCCTGGCCATGGACGGCAATTGTCACCCTCTCTGCGATTTCATTTTATTTCGGCTTGTTCTTCCCGTTGCCTTTTGCCTCGCCTTGTTTCTTCCTTTATTCCCCCTTTGCGAGCATCTTGGTTGCCAGTACTAATACCATTGCCTTGCCGCTTTGCAGCACCGTTTCCGACCCTTTTCCTCCGAGAACAACACGGCACCCGGTCTGCATCACCGTCACAAGTCTACCGGAAGCATTGCCGGCATGGTGTCCGCCGCCACCGCCGGCTTCCGCGGCCCAGCCAAGCGTGCTGCCTTTGGCGATGTCACCAACATGCCCAGGCATACTGCTGCTCACGACGATGCCAAAGCTGGCCTCAAGATCCAGCCTGTCGTTGCCTCGACTCATGGCCCCATCGGCTCCAAACTGAACAAGGAGAATACTACCTTCAGCAAGGATTCTCTGTCTCGCGCCGCTTTGCGCCCTGGTGCTCTTGGAAACAAAATCATCAAGCCTCTTTCTGAGAGCCAATCGATCCAAGCACCCAAGCCTCCGCTTCACCAACAACGACCTCTTGCTTCGCAGGATTCCAATGCCGCTGCAAACCTTCCTCCTTCACGCCTTTTCAAAGAGAGTCACGACCAGGTCTCTGCTCTCCTCCAACACACAACATCACACCCTGCAAAGCAACCCCGACATCACAAGAGCCAGCCCCAGCTCAAAGCCCAGCAGCCTTCCCTGCGTAGAACGCAGAGCAAGTTTTTCGAAAAGATCGACTACGAGTCAACACACCTCGACATTCCGGAAGAGCCTGAGCTTGCCGAGTTACACGTTCCCGCTCTCGAGCAGGCGAGCGGCCACACCGTCTATTTCGACACGGGATCATACCACATCGACTCTGAATCACAGCAGCCACCGTACGCCGCTGAAGCAATGCCACTCACGGCCAACGCCACGGCTTCGGAGATTCGACCCACCACGAGTCATTCGTATAAAGAATCTTCATACCCTGCTCTTTCGGAACCTGAAGAGTGGGATGAGGAGGAAGACGAAGAATATGACGATCAAGATCAAGCCTACACCACAGCGCACAGCTTCCGATCAAGAGACTGCAACACTATTGGTGCCACAACCCTAGTCGCTCCCCGCGTAACAGCCCGTATTCAACGGGAGCTAGAGGAGGCCAGAATCGAGGTGGAGGAATCAAGATTTGCAGACGAGTTTGAAGAAGAGGCCTGGGACGTCACCATGGTGGCCGAGTACGGTGACGAAATCTTTGACTATCTGCGCGAGCTTGAGGCAAGTAGACGCTACCACCTGGACCCATATGTTGACGACTGGGGCTAACCGCTTAGCAGATCAAGATGCTCCCCAACCCCCACTACATGGAGATGCAGACAGAGATTCAATGGTCCATGCGATCGGTCCTGATGGACTGGCTGGTGCAAGTTCACAGCCGGTTTGCTCTCCTCCCCGAGACGTTGTTTCTCACTGTCAACTACATCGACCGCTTCCTATCCTACAAGATCATCTCGGTCACGAAACTACAGCTCGTTGGCGCGACGGCCTTGCTCGTTGCATCCAAGTACGAGGAAATCAACTGCCCGTCGATGGATGAAATCGTCTTCATGGTTGACAATGGCTACTCCCCCGAGGAGATTCTCAAGGCTGAGCGCTTCATGCTTAGCATGCTCAACTTTGAGCTCGGCTGGCCCGGCCCAATGAGCTTCCTGCGCAGAGTCAGCAAGGCTGATGACTACGACCTGGATACGCGTACGCTGGCCAAGTACTTTCTCGAGCTCACCATCATGGACGAGCGATTTGTGGCCTCGCCGCCCAGCTTCCTCGCCGCTGGCGCGCACTGCCTGTCAAGGCTAATTCTTAACAAGGGCGACTGGGTATGTGCAGACGCGAATGCGATGTTGACATGATTCACTAACATGTGTTGGCAGACCAAGGCACACGTCTACTTTTCTGGCTACACCTGGAGCCAGCTCAAGCCGCTCGTGACGATGCTGATTGAATGCTGCGACCACCCCCGGCTGCACCACGCAGCAGTGTACGAGAAATACCGCGAAAAGCGGTTCAAGGAGGCTGCGACGATTGTGCAGCACGCTCTGGACTGCGGATTCACACTACCACACCACACGGCGCCGATCCGGGCGTCGAAATCTCACCCCGTGCAACCGCACGACACTTTGGAACATTTACAGTATACTAGCGGGCTTTTACCGCCAATTGAGGGATAAAGGTTGTTTCGGTGTTTAGGACTTGGTTTTTGTTTTGTCTTTGACATTTTATCGTGTAGTTTGTGTATCATGACTTGCATGAGGCTCGCTTCCGGGATGGAAATTTCTATAATGGCTCAAAATACTTAATTCGACGAGAATGTCTTATGAAAATAGATACAAATGGCAAATTGCTGTTGCGCTACTTTTCGGTTGAAGTGATGTATTTTCGGCATTCTAGATGTATTGGATATACTTCGGTACTGCCTGCTGTGGTACGTTACGCGGGCAGCGAGGACCGCCATTCATCACCTCACATGACGGCGACGGTAGCACCGGCTTGAAGCGCACCGCCTTGTTGGTGCTACCTTGAGTCTCTCACCACTGACATGGCGGGAGGTGCTGGACATGAGGCCATGAGTGTTTGTCCGGCAAGGATTACGTTGGGCAAATACAGACGCGGCAGCCCTACCTACTGGACCCTGACAGAAATCCAGTACGCTCCACACCAGTTAGATTCACCAAACCATACAGAACTTATGTCACCCCACTGTAGGTACCTACTACACTGGCTGAGTGACAACTGCGCACGCCGACCTCGCAGTCACAGATTTGGCTGTGTACGACGCGGGCGCGGCACCGTTGGAAATGAGCCGCCCAAAAATAGTACTTGTGTTTGCATGCGTTCTCAAAGCATCCCATTTGTCTTCCATGGTTCGTCTCATATCATCCATCTCTCCTCCCGCTTTTGCCCCCAGCTTGACGAGTTGTGCGCCACAGGCGGTGCGCAGTTGCCGAGCTGTTGTGCGGGGGAATAAAGCGTGCCTCTTTATAGCCGGGCGTCGCCCCCCCCCCTA
>LNDK02000024.1:955708-1018769 GCA_001455915.2 Samsoniella hepiali | reverse complement strand
CTATACGAAGTTATTACCCCCCCCTTGCCCGGTATTTTCCTAGTGTAATGTGTGTGCCTAGGTATGTATCCAGGACCAACTGCGACATTGTTGGGGTCGTGTGCGTAAAAGAAAAAACGGCTAGTCGTGTGCTCTACCGACGCCGAAGGCCCCTCCTCCGATTTACCGGAACTCCCCATTTTTGGAGGTTTCGGGGTGAACCTTGGTGGACAACATGGTAGCGGCGGAGAAGGGTTGGTTTCCTTTTATTCGTTCTTCTTTCTCTGCTGGTCGCGTGGCTTGTACCTAGGCTAGTGGTTCCGCTTCACGGACACGGCGGAGTAGCTGCGTGTGCAAACACAAGGTGGTCACACCGAGGCGTCTGTTTTGGTCCCCCCCTTCATTTCACAGTTTGCGGTCTTTTTTTGCCATCATGTATGAATATGTGTCACGATGCTTGGATGGACCCTTGCAAAACAAGGTTAGACGCGCCGCCAACTTACGCAGGCTTATCTCGCCTCATCTGACATTCTCTCGTAAGCCACGGCCTCGTCGCTGGGGCCTCGCGGTGCGTGGTGCTCCAGCGCCTGTAGTAATAGCGGGCTGGGCTGGGCTGGTCTTGTTTGTCTTGTGATGCCGCAGGTACATACGAGGTACCTCTTGGCGGGCGTCGCAAAGAAACAAAAAGCTGTAAGCACATGCTGCCGAAGACGCTTTTTTTCAGGGGGCGGGCCCGCCACAGCCACTCATACATCAGGGCGACACGAGCGGACCAGAGCGCCCCAGGTACCTGGATCGACGGGAGCACCGCTTGTATTCAGACGGACCGTTCAAAAAGGTACTTCTGCGGTACCTGCGGTACCTTTCAGCCAGCCCAGTTCTCTGCCCCCCCCCAGCAAAGCTTCCCGAGCCATTACCGGTCCGCCGCGCGCTCCGACTTGTCCCCGACTTTTTGGGCGCCCTGAATTTCTGTCCCCCAAAAACACCGTTTGATGGTTGCTTCCTCTCCCCCAATTGACTCCCAAACTTTTTTTTTTTTTTTTTCGCAGCCAGATCTTGCACGCCCCCTTCCGATCTCCTCTCTTCCTCCCGCCTCCCCTCCTTTCGCGTCCGTACCCCGGATTCCTTCCTAGACTGCGCAGTGTTTTTTCCCCCTTCTTCTTCCTTCTCTCTGCATCTCTAAGCATACCTGGAATTGAGTCGGCGCACAGTCATGGCGACCAGCGCATCTGCAGTCAAGGAGGCTGTCAAGGAGACGGTCCTCGGCTCCGACGACGCCGCCGGACCGTCTTCCCAGAGCAAGGCGCGCTTCTCGAAAAGAGCCGTCAAGGATGAGACGGGTGAGCTGTTCATGGGCCCGGACGAATTCATCAATGCGGTGGCTCCCGAGAACGAAGACTTTGTAAGCTGCCCTTTTTTTGCTGGTTGTTCCCTTGCGGCAGACCCGGCTGCGCCCGTTTGCTGCTGCGCAATGGAGTCGCGTGCCTTGGTGACACGACTGAAGAAGAGTTTGCGCGGATGGAGGGAACAAAAAAGGACAAAATAAAACGGAACACGTTGTCGCTAACTTGCCAACCAACTGCTGTAGCACAAAATCCGCCGCGAGCAGTACATGATCCTGTTCCGCGTCGCCGATCGCCGCGGCCAGGGCAGGGTCTCCCTCAGCGACTGGCACGTCTTTGAAAACATCCTCGCCAAGCCCGACGCCGAGTACGAAATCGCCTTTCGCATCTTTGACGTGGAGCGCACCGGCAACGTCAAGTATGACGACTTCCGCCGCCTCTACGAGCTCAACAAGGGGCCCGAGAACATCCCCTTTGACTGGGACTGCGAATGGGCCAAGCTCTACATTGGCAGCCGCGCCAGGCGCCACAACCTCGACTACCCCCAGTTCTCCCAGATGCTGCGCGGCCTCCAGGGCGAGCGCATCCGCCAGGCCTTTCAGCGCTTTGACCGCGACGGCGACGGCTACATTGAGCCCGACGAGTTCGAGCGCATCATCCTCGAGACCTCCAAGCACAAGCTCTCCGACCACCTCCTCGAAAACCTCCACACCCTCTGCAACATCTCCAAGGGCTCCAAGATTTCCTACGCCAACGTCCGCGCCTTCCAGAACATGATTAAGGAGATGGACCTGGTCGAGCAGATTATCCGCCGCGCCGTCCACCGGAGCGCCGACGGCAAGATTACCCGCACCGAGTTCCTCCACGAGGCCGCCAAGGTCACGCGCTTCTCCCTCTTCACCCCCATGGAGGCCGACATCCTCTTCCACTTTGCCAGCCTCGACGAGCCCTCGGGCCGTCTCGGCCTGCGCGACTTTGCCAAGGTCCTCGACCCTTCGTGGAGAAACCGGACCGATTCGCTCGACGTGTCGGCTCTCGCGGCCATTGCCAAGCCTGCCGGCGACAGCATCCTGCATAGCGTCCTACAATCCGCCTACAACTTTGGTCTCGGCAGTTTGGCTGGTGCCTTCGGTGCCTTTATGGTCTACCCCATTGACCTGGTCAAGACCCGTCTGCAGAACCAGCGCGGTGCGCAGCCTGGCCAGCGCCTGTACAAGAACTCGATTGACTGCTTCCAAAAGGTCATCAAGAATGAGGGCTTCCGTGGTCTCTACTCTGGTGTCCTCCCTCAGCTCGTCGGTGTCGCCCCCGAAAAGGCCATCAAGCTGACCGTCAACGACCTTGTCCGTGGTCACTTTTCCAATAAGCAGGGCGAGATTAACCTCTGGGCTGAGATTTTCGCCGGTGCCAGTGCCGGTGGTTGCCAAGTCGTAAGTGACAGCCGTCTGTCCCCGTAAACTCCTAACTAACGTCTTTAGGTCTTCACGAACCCCCTCGAAATCGTCAAGATTCGTCTCCAGGTCCAGGGCGAGGTCGCCAAGACTGTTGGCGGCGCCCCCAAGCGCTCTGCCATGTGGATTGTTCGCAATCTGGGTCTTGTCGGCCTCTACAAGGGCGCCTCTGCCTGTCTGCTCCGCGACGTGCCCTTCTCCGCCATCTACTTCCCGACCTACAGCCACTTGAAGAAGGACTTTTTCGGCGAGACCCCGACCCACAAGCTGAGCATCCTGCAGCTCCTCACCGCCGGTGCCATTGCTGGTATGCCCGCCGCGTACCTGACGACCCCGTGCGATGTCATCAAGACCCGACTCCAGGTCGAGGCCCGCAAGGGTGAGGCTCAGTACACCGGTCTGCGCCACGCTGCCCGCACCATCTGGCAGGAGGAGGGCTTCCGGGCCTTTTTCAAGGGCGGCCCTGCGCGTATCTTCCGCTCCTCGCCCCAGTTTGGCTTCACCCTCGCCGCCTACGAAGTCCTCCAGACCGCGCTGCCCATGCCCGGTAGCAAGAAGCCCGAGCTTCCCAAGGTCACCAGCGGACCCTCGGAAGAGACTGCTGTACAGGACACGACGCCGTTTGGCCGCAGCCGTAACGCCCTCAAGATTATCCTTGATCTGGACGAGGACTTTGGTCGCGCCAAGCTCCCTAACGAGCAGGGCTGGAAGACGCTGCCTCGCGCCATTGGAGGCGGTGGTTCGGCTCAATAATTCCGTTTGTTTTCCCACCTAACAGCCTCTGCGTCACCCACGAGCAAGAAGCTTGTATTTTTCCCGCCAAAAGCAACAACAAAAATATAACGGGAATAGACGAGTATGAAAAAGAGGTTAGAGCGGGACGATTTTTTCCCTTTGTTTGGGCATTCATGATGCGAAGTATGGCCTTTTTTCTTTCTGTTTATTCTTGCATCACATGTGATTTTTACAACGGCGTTTTACTCGGACTCAACAAGGGCATTGCGGCGCAAACCGATGTTTATAGTTTCTTCACCCTCGTCTCCTTTGTTGTTTTTCCCCCTTCCTTTTCTGCTAGATTCTATTGGTTATTGTTGCCTTTCCGACCCTATTTTTTGCGCATCTTCTTTGCCCATGCTCCCCCCGAGTCCTGTATAACAAGAGAAGAATAAAGCGACAAGAGCCGTTTTGTTTTGGAATGGATAGATTGGTAGTAGACATTTGGTTGGCGAGAGGAAAAGAAAACAAGTTAGAGATGGATAGACAAAAATACAGAATAAAGATGATGACAGCTATTACACCACGCACCTATAACTGTCAAGCCCAGGCTTTTGCCGTCGTCGCTTTGACAAAGAAATGTTTCAAAATACGAACGAGGTTCTGACGCCGAGGCGGACAATGTACAGCGGACTGTGCGGTATGCCAGAGGAGCGGATGGCGAGGTGGTGGGCACGAGACATGGACGGTGGGCGTGGAGGAGGAGCGGTCGTGGCTGCAGCACTTTGCCACGCCATACGCCACGATGTTGGGCAACACGCGTTTTGTGTCCCATGTTCCCCGGACACGAGTGAAGCGCATAGTTCTGGACGGGGATGTCGACCTGCAGGACTATAAAGCGGCTGCCAAGCCAACAACAGGAATGCGCGTGATGTTGCTCATCTAGCGATGTAAAATCTAGAAATGGTCGGGCAACATGGTTGATGTGGGAAATGTCGTTGACAAAATTTTAAAACGTCTGCTTCGCCCGCGAAATCCCCCCCCCTGAGCGCGCTGTACGACGCCGGCAACACCCACTTCACTGCGATTCTGGCCCTCGCGACCAAGCGCCGGCGCGGTGCCCGCCATCCTCAAGAGCGCCAGAGCGTGCACCAAGGACATCGTGGGACGGGACATGGTGACCGGGGGCGATGCCGGTAGAGGGCACCGAGTGCGTGCCGCCGCGTAAACCGGTTGAGGCGTGTCCGGCTCTGAGGATGCGCCGGCCGTGGTAGATGGGGGAAGACTGGAGGCTTGGATCATGAAAGAAAGAGAAATGTGTGTAGTGCTTTTACTCGTAGTACAAAACGATGGATATATACACGCGCTCCCCCTTCCACGATGTGCGATGAACGTCATTTGGGTGTAGACTTTGTGGATGGTGTAATGGTTTAGGCTGCGGGCTGCAGTCAGAGCAATAAAAGAAGAAAACAAAATAGAGAAAGATCTATTTGTATATTTTTATAAGTGGAAAAATAGATTCATCACTGCTAATTCTTCTGAGTGTCGTGAGGTATGAAAAAAAAAAGGTGTGTGTTGGAAACCGTTCTTGGTAATACTAGGTAGCCAAGACAGCCACAGGCCCAACAAACCCCCTCCGAGCTTTTTGGCCCTGACAAAGCTTCGGCGTTTAGACAATGAACTCACCGTTCCTACTTTGTAAACAGACATGTAGAAAAGAGACCCAAAAGAAAAAAGCTCGTGATTTTCATGAATCCGATGGGGTGGATGCTGTACAACACAGACGACAACGAGAGCGGGGCAAAGAGCTCGGACGGTACGTGACAGTACGACTTTGCAGGTAGACCGAGACGAGAAAATGTGATATTCTTCCGTCTTGTCACATGGGAAAGAAGAAAGCCAATACGGAAAATGAGGGATAACGAGACAAGGGGTGATGCTGCAAGGATAAACCTAAACGTCGGAACTCGCATCGATCGTACACCAAAATACAACTACGAGTTGCCAGCGCAAAAACTACAACATGGGACCGATAATTGGGTCCTTTGTCGAGGTAAAGCTCATTTTATTCGTCATATGTAAGAGCTAGCTATGTACTTGATGTGAATATAGGATATACAAAGAAAAAAAAAAGGGAAAAAGAATCTCCAGTCTGAATGCTCAGGGTAGACATAAATATGCGGCAGATACTACTCTGAGCGCAGCTCGGCCAGGACACGGCGCACAAGAGTAGCCACCTGCGCGCCGTCCTGCCACACAAAGTCGTGCTCGCCCTGCAAGTCGTCGACGACGGTGGGTTGGAAGCCATCGGCCCTGAGCCGGTCAGCCATGGCCGCCGTCTCGGCCAGATCGAGCAGGCCGTCCTCGGGCGAGATGGCGAGCCAAAGCGGAGTGTCGCGGGGCAAGAGGGGCTGCGCAAAGAAGTCCTGGTACTGTGCTGGGGACGCGCTCGTCCAAACATCCTCATCCTTGCCAAAGGCGTTGCTGATGAAGCCTGCGTAGTTGCCGTCGTAGCGGCGATTCAAGTTGACAAGGTCGTAGATGCCAGAGATGCCAATGATGGCGGCGGGCTTGGGGAGAGGCACGCCAGACTGTAGCTGCCATGGCGCGTTGGTCATGAGCAGCTGGAACGCCAGTGTGGCGCCGGCCGAGTGGCCGATGAGAATGTACTTGTCACCGAGGTCGAATCGCTGACTGAGAAAGTCCATGGCCGAGCGCGCATCGTGGGCATGGTCCGGGTGCTGCGCAGTTCGCTGCTCTGAAGAGGGCGTCTGGTCCAGGCTCTGTGGGAACTCGTCCTGGTACGGGGAGAGCCGGTAGTCGATGCTGATGAATCCACGGACCGTCTCCGGGAGGCTACCGGCAGTCGTCAGATGTCTGATCGAGGGAGCGAAATCGGTGGGCTTATTGCGAGGGTCTCGCCATGCCCCGCCGTGGATAAATCTTTGGCACCACGAGTTAGCACAGACGTTGTTGAGAGTGTTGCTGGGATGCCTCTCGAGGTGCAACTCTGACAGAAAACTACGTCAAAACATACATGAGCCAGTACGTGGCATTTGGCTTGGCAGGTCTGCGCTGCTCCCAGATACCGATTCGTTGGAGGTTGTGCTTTCCATAGCGAAGATACGAAAATTCAAGGTCCGGAGCATCGTCACGGATACCGCCAGCCTTGTGGCCCTTGCCGATACCCATGCTTGCTGCTTCTGGCCAAGATTGGCGGAACAAACTCGTCCTTTGGTCCGTGCTTGAGGATCTAGTAGATGAGAAATGACGACCCGAAAATCGTATGCCAGCACGCGATGTGAAAATTATAGCGGTTGGATCAATCCGGTGGGATGCTTTGACTGGCGATTTTATGTGGCGCCAACGGTGGGCACGCGGGTCCGAGTCATTCGCGCGCGTGATAGGTGACGGAACGGTATCGGAGCGCACGACTGTCGTGATGCAATGTTGGAAAGAGAAAAGCGGTAGCTGTCGAAACAAAGAGTAACAAGGCTGGAGAAAGCAAGAAGGAGGGAAATGTGGCTCAAATATATCGAGCTTCTTAACGGGCGCAGAAGTGGGCATTGCTCAATACGGCTGGTCGGCTTGGCTGTGACGCGGGCGTGACGGCTCCGGCTGAAGCATACCTGGGGAAGGGCCGGGAGAGAGCGGACCAGTGTGGAAAACCTAATCGTAGGCGAGACGCAAATGGACAAGAGCGCACAATTGGGATGCCCGCCATTGCCATGAGGTGGTGGGCGGCTCTGTACTAGTCCAAGCCAGAGGGACTTGTGAGAAACAGCCCGCGTGACCCATCGCCAGAAGGAATCGCATTGCCAGCCAGACCGAATAATTGTCGTACGTAACCGACATAACTAGCCGATCAATTTCGTAATAGTTTCTCGTCGTATTGACAGTGTCTCTGGCACCCTGCCAACCTGCCAGAGTACTACCAGTATAGAGTTGAGTAGCGGATTCAAGCCAGCCATGGCGCCGACTTGTTCCAGTCTAGCCTGTCTTGTAGATAGCGTTTGTAGGACAGGCCTGCCCGTCGCTCCCAACAGGGTGAGACAGTTGGCGGTTGGTAGGCCAAGGGCTAATAGTGTCGAAAGCTTTGACCGTCTCTACTAGCTAGTAGCTAATCGGTCTGATGCCCACGTTGTCGACGATGCGACAGCTGCTTGTGCAGGGGTGCCACGCGGGGGCAGGGCGTTGAAAGTGTCGGCAGATATGTGCTGCTGGAACGTGACGAGTTAGCCTCAAACCGGGAGAAGGGCAGTCAATAGCAGCGCAATTATTACCATGACTGATGGTGCTCGATCTGATGCTGTCGGCTGCGGCTGCGGGCAGGCTACCCGAAGAGCAACACTGGAGCGTTTACTTCAGGAGATGCTCAAATGGCCGTGACGCTTCAGTGCTAAAAGGTAAACAGCCGTTTCTCCATCGTGCCAGGGCCGCTAGGCGTTTCTCGTAGGTTGATGACAGTTTGGATGATGCTGAAGAAGTCGAGATTGATGGCAAGGATTGGCAGCAGTGGCAGGCAGGTCTGAGTCGTCGAGCAGGGTCTGACCATGGCAGCCTGCAGGGCAGTCTTGAACGATTCAAGGCGCTGTTACAGGGGCTTACAGTGGGCGTTGGCCAGGGCACACCGCTGCAAAAGTCCCGTTTCAGGGCTCTTGGCTGCTACCGCCGAGCTTGATAGCGCTGTCGACCACTGCAACGTAGCTGCCATGCTTCGGCGCCCAGCCTTTTTTGCTGCCAGCCAGTGACTTTTGTTTGTCGCTGCGACGCACCATCTGCTGCTCGACAAACAGCAGCCATCTCCCTGCCCGCGACAAACAAGCATCTCTGCGAGTTTCATCACCATGCATCAGGGAGATCAGCCCATGTACACCTTCCTCACCCGTCAAAGCTACATGCGCCCACCCAACGGCTGCGAAACTCTCGCGGCTTCGGCCCGAAAACAATCGACGGAGCAGCGGCAACACACATACTCCGTACCAACGTGAGCGACGTCAAGAGCTTGTGCAGTCGGGACAGTATAGACACATCCTCCAGAAGCGACTGTATTCGCCAAAGCGCAGAGTATGCCCGTGTCGGTCTCAGCCTTGACCGCGTGCTGTTGGCCAACTATTCGCTCGTCGTGGGCCATGATGTGCAGTCTGTGCAAAGTCTGCGTCTGCCACCCGCTCACGGAATGGTCAAAGAGTCGACATCAACATCTCCAACGGAAGCAAAGGGCTTGATCGACCAAGTCGAATGCGACGTCACCCACAAATCGCATGATTTCGCTGCATGTCTTGCATTCATATGGTCAGCTGGGACGTATCGATCAGATAGATCACTCACCGAAATAACCTGGGCAGCTGTCCCTGGTCCTTGCCACCTCTGTGGTGCTGTGACTTTCACCTATTTCTGTCTGTGCGTATGCGTAGCACGAATCCGCTGGTCCGCTGGTCCGCTTCTGCTGGAGACTCTGAGATTTCATCCCCGTCCAGAAGCCCGATTAATTGGCACATCCCTTGCAAACAATCTTACTGCAGATGCTATCCTGGTCTGTCTCACCTATCAAACTCCGAGCCGAACCCCTGACGTTTTTTGTGACACAAATGGACCTGATGGAGAGGCCTGTCTGGTGACACAATACTGACTCCGTAGGCCTTACCACATAGTGGCTCTTGGACCGACATCATCGCCGACCTTCCCGTTCCTGCTCGACATGCACCCACTGCCATTGGCCCGAGTCTGCCTCGCCAAGTGGCCCAGGGTTCGTGGTCTACCAGTATCAAGTTGCAGGCCTGGCGCCGTATTTGAGTAATGGCGACAGCTGGAGAAAGGAGCGTCGACTAATATCGCGGCCTCCAATTAGGGTTGCCAGCCCAATGGCAATATGTACAGCTATTGGAGATGGCACTGGTATATGCAAGACACCAGGCGGGAATCATTGTTGCTGGGTATGATACGCGCGACGCTGTACAGTGCCTGGTAGTGAATGCCTACTCAGTACGACTCGTATGCTGTCACTGTCACTATCAGAATCACTAATTATCATACCACACTAGGCAGTCGGTAGCACCCGCTGCCAACTGTTGTTTGTACGCCTTACAGGATGCACTACGGAGAATTCTGTACATTCGGCGGTACCCAACCCAGTCTAGTCGACACAGAGCCAGAAACCTCCCCTGACTCTGACCTGCGCGGCCCTGACTCGCCTTTTCGCATACTGGATAGAACGGTCTGAAGCTTTCCCCGAGGCCACAGCACAAACAAAACATCTCACCGGGACCAACCATTTTTAAGACGATATATGCCATCTGGTCAGCATCCGAGCGTCTTGAGGCGGCGCATCAAACAATCTCCCTACTTCTGCCTCCCAGCGAACGGGCTTGCTGAACCACATTATGGCAGTTGGCTCGACTTGTACGCCCATTCGACGATAGAGTTTCAGCCAGCCGTGATGTGGACTACCAGCGGAAAGGTCTTGGCCCTTTGGCCCTGTCAAGCTACCAGTACCACCAGTTGGCGTCCCACCATCGATGGAACCTTGCGGCTGCCCTAGTGCTGCCAGTCGCACGCTACCTGCGCACCAACCCCTGCTCTAAATCACATCCATGGCATTTCTGGAATCAAAAGGTTACGAGATGCATGTGCTAAATAGACTCTCGGGCTCTCATTTCGGTTGGTGACCGTCCAGCGTATCGATTGGCCACCGGAAGGAGAAAAACAGCTGATGGCCTGTGGGTAGCTGAGAGCTCTCGACGGCTACCTGACGGCGAGGTTGATGAGGCATCTGGACAGCTGAAGGCGGGCGGCGTTGTACCGGCAATTGTCTACTCGCTGATTCACTTGCTGAAGATATTGCTCAAAGGACCACCATTCATGCCAAAGCCGCCACGACTCAGAACCGCGGCCCAGAAAGACGGACACGGTTTCAACGGCCATTTTCCCAAATGAGGGTGTGCCACTATGCACCCCTCCTTGTTCCGGGCAAGTGACCCCTGTCGCGAGATGGACTTTCCTCCTCCCCCGACCCAACCACGGCTGTGGTGGCTTTGGGTGGCATTCACTAGTGAGAACCACATCCGGCGGATCCCCTGCCGCTTGCACCCACCAATTTACATGCCTGTCTGCCTGCATGAGCGTGGCCATGCCAGTAGAAAGACAGTGGGAGCCGAGAATAAAACAAAAGAAGAAAGGATTTTACGAGACTGTGCTGCGCTTTGCTCCTGCTTCTTGCCAATCCAGCAAGCATTTGGCGCTTCTCGGCTTCTGGCTCGTCACAAACTGTCCGACCCCGGGACACAGGTACGCACCGCCGTCTGCTGTGATAGAGTTACCGAGCCCCATTACACGGGCGCCGATGCATTGATTCAGACCTGCCAAGCTTTAGCGCTACCTTGTTTCTGCTTCTGGTCTCTTATCACTGGCTATGACGACCCGCAAATCTATATAGACACCACTCTCGCCATCTTTCCCAGATCTGCATCCCGTCTCGTCTCTCCTACCGTTTCGCCAACTCGTCGTCGACCACAGCGCGCACCTGCGCAGTTGCCAGTCCAATCACCGCGAGACGCAGAGCAACGACAAAGACTTTCTTATCATGGCCGAAGTCGACCTCCACGAATACAATGGCGGCCGCTTGGTCGGCGCCACCATCTCTCTGCTGGCTCTGAGCTGGATCACCATGGGCCTGCGCACATATACCCGAGCCGTCATCATGAGGAGTTTTCAAGGCGACGACTGGCTCATGTTGGTAGCACAGGTTGGTTTCCTTGACACGAGCAAAAATATCTCGGAGCGCTCGTTGCTGACGTGAACCCAGATTGTCTTTACAGCAATGTGCGCATGCATCTTTGAGGGCGTCCGCAGAGGCATGGGACGACACAATGCGGCTATCAAGAGCGACGACGATAAAGTTGCGGCCCTCATGGTAAGAACCGAGCCAATTCCATTCCTGGACCAAACTTGACTAATATGACTCCCCTGCAGTGGCAAGCGATAGCTACGATTGCCTACATTCTGGCCATGATGTTCGTCAAACTCAGCATCGGTGTCTTCCTTCTTCGATTATCCGCCAAGAAAATCTACAGCACCATCATCAAAATCAGTCTCGTCGTCGTCATGCTATATACCCTGGGCGTCTTTTTCTGGGATGTTTTCCAGTGCATGCCCGTCGCCAAGCAGTGGGATTACAGAATCACAGACGGCCGTTGCGCTAGTGGGCAGGACATTATCAATGCCGCCTACGCCATTAGTGTCCTCACTGTTGTTTCGGATTGGTTCTACGTACGTGACGCACTTGCTTCTCCTGAGACATGTTTGCCTGTTGACTGACACCGTGCAGGCTCTGCTGCCCATTCCCATGCTGTGGAACGTCAAGATGACCAAGCAAGCCAAGGTCACCGTCGTACTCATTCTGGGCCTTGGTATCTTGTGAGTACAAGTGCTTTCATAGAGGTCGCTCCTTACTGACAGCTTTACAGCGCTAGCATTGCTACACTAATTCGTGTCAAGTTCTTGGCTGCTTTGACAGACACTGATGATCTCCTCTGTAAGTAATCCTGCGATTACCCGCCAACCTGATACTAATACGGTGGTAGTTTCCGCAACCGATGCCTTGCTCTGGAGCATGGTAGAGCCTGGCGTGGCAATCATCGCGTCAAGTCTCGCCACCATTCGGCCCCTACTGCGCATCCTCAAGATCCGCGGCTTTGAATCGACACACCGCACACCATCAACTGGATTGTCGGGCAAGAAGCAGGCAAGCTCCATGCCGGGATATGGGCCTAACGATGTCTCGCTCCACCGCGTCACCGTTGTCGACTCGGAAAGCCGCAGCGAGGCGCTGGCCTATGACGAGTATCACCGTCACGCGGCTGGGCTCTCGTCGCATCCGCCGCCCCTGGCCTACAACGGCGACCCGATGCTGGGAAACAAGGTCAGCATCTCGGCCGGCAGTGGTGGCGGCACCCGAGTACGCGGGGACTCCAAGAGTGAAATCTACATTATTGAGGGAACCAAAGTCACCTCCCCGACATGGACGCCAAGCGATTACCCGTCCTCGGACAGATCCGTGGAGGACATTAGTGCCCTGGAAGAGCAAAGTCAGGACCTTGGCCATGGTCCGGCTGGTAGCCATGGCCGCTCCGGTAGCCATGGTCGCCGACTATGAGTTTTTTTTCTACGTTATACCATTCCCTTTCACGGCGCAGCGCACATTTTGGAGCTTTTGCAGTATATACACGGCGCGGAGTACACCCCCTTTTTTTGCTAGAATAGAAACGGATCCACGGATTACAGAAATGATTTTTGTTTTGCATATTGTTATGGATGCAGGAATTTTGCTCATGTACTATAATGACGAGCTGGGAAATTGCAGCCGCTTTGGCTATTTAGAGTTGGAACGGCAGTGAATGTCCAATACTACATGATTTACAACGCATTGCATTGCATCACATCTCATTGCCACTGCATGACAGGGATATTACTTTTTTTTTTTTTACACTTTCAGCATTGCACAAAAAGTTTGCTACATTGATCATAGAAGCGGTGTCGGGATTTGCCCGTGGCTACACATGTGCTATCCCCACGAAACCACAAGAAAACAATGGTGGCATGTCGGAGTAATGGCCTACCCCATGAAACGAACCGCCCCATTCTCAAACCCAGAGTTTTCTGTAACAGCGAAAAAGCGGAAGACGAATAGTTGACATTCCCGGTACACATATAGAGGGAGGGAGAGACAGCAGCCGGGTTTAAATCGTAAGATGGTGGTGGGGGAAGGGGGGAGCCCATCCATCTATGAGAAACCAACGGGGATCGCTGGGAAGACCTTGATCCTGGAAAGCCTATATAGTACCTCGCTAAGAGATTCTCAGGGCAGCATCTCTTGGCGTACATGGCATTGACGAGAAGGAAAAGATGTCTAAGCGAAAAGCCGCATTGTTGACAAGACGGATACCCGGCATTGCGCATCCCCACTGGGGGGGACGACAAAGTACAGACCGGATTGAGCGATTCGTGCATGCATTACGATTTGACAGCTTTCCCCCTTTTTTGAAGATGGATCTTTTGGTTTTGCAAAAAAAGGATTTGCCGTTTTTTCGTCATATTTGTCATGAACCAACTAAAATGTGAGCGCTATATAAAAGAATAATGAGGCGGCACCCGCCGTCGCCTGTATGCAAAGACCCGATTTAAAAAGATTTAAAAAAAATCTACACCAAGCCGCGCGCTCGTTCCAACGCCCCCCCTGGTGGTATATAACCCATGCTGATATCGTGGACCCCAACCCCGGCAAGTGAAGAAACTAGAAAAAGATGTACGGACCTAGAACACGGAAAGAAAGGCCAACTAGGGAACAAACTAGTAAAGTTTTGGAGTGCTCCTCCGCCTGAATAGACGGCGGCGGCGGCGCGGCGCAATCCCGCGCTCTCCTTTTTTTCTTTTGCGACGAGTCAACGCCTCCGCCCTGGGCGTGACGCCTCAACTGGCCGGGGGACCAGGCTGAAGGACCTGTGCAGGGTCTCCACGCGTGAAACGGCTGCCAACTTGCCAACCTCTCGATATTGCTCCGCTCTTTTTCGTGTGTGTGGAAATTCGTCAAAACTGTGTGGTGGCAAGGATTGAGCCTCAGTTCTAGACCTCGACGGCATAGTTGAGAGATCCTGGAACAAAAAACGCCGTCCCCAGCTTTTTCTTCTTTGCGGCTTTGCGCCGGCGCGGAATCCTTGACGCCACCTCGGGAGAGCCAGGGAAAAGCAAAAAAAAACAAAAAAAAAACGCATGTATGAGTAAAAAAGTATGTGCGTAGTGTGGGTGTTTCCCCGCAGGGCCGCAGGCGGTGCTCGTCTTTCATGCAGCCCAGCTGAAGCCCAGTTTAGGAGTAGTTTTTCATGCCAGGGGGGGAGAGGAAGAAAGCGGCAAGCCGAAGAAAAGAGGAAATGAGGCGCGTGGCGCATACAGATGCGACGGCCACGAAACCACACACGTATTGTCCGAGTAGCGGGAAGAAACAAGGCCGGTTGATTCCATGGTATCGAGGAAAGTCGAGTCGCAGGGCTACACGCATAACCAACAAGGTATCCAAGAAGAAGCGTCCCGCGGCGGAGAAGGGATCTGATCGTTTCGTAGGCTCATCTTTGTTGCTTGTCCCTTCTTTGTTTTGGTTTTTGTTTATGGGCCGTATTTTCCCCCTTCCAGTGCGCAGGGCTGTGCTGCGCCTTTACGCGGCCTCGGGCTCTTCGGGCGCCTCGAGCTCTTCGGGCGCCACGTTCCAGTCTTCCTCCTCGCTCCAGACGGGCGCGACGACGAAGCGGCCCATGATCTTGCCCATGCCGACGCAGTCGCCGCCCGTCGGGCGCGCCGCGGCGCTGGCGCTCACCACCGGCTTCTCGTCGCTCTCCTCGACAATGACGGCCGTCGTCAGAAAGTTCATGCCGGCGGCCGGGCTCATCTCCAGGACGTGCCCGCCCCAGTCGAGCTCGACCTTGCCGGACCGGCGCACGTTGAGACGCCCAATCATGCCGCCCTGCGACAGGAACTGCGACTTGAAGCCGTGCTTGAGCTCGGCCTTGGCGCGCTCCTCTTCTGTCTCCTCGTCTTCGTCGTCGTCATCCTCGTCGGCGCCGCCGTCCTTGTCGTTGTCGCCGGTGAGATCCACGGCCGTGTTGTCTGTGCTGGCGGGAATGTCGTCCACGTTGACCGCCGAGGTTTCCTGCTTAACCTTGGCTGGCTCGTGCGGCGTGCTGGTCTCCTTGAGCGGCGGCATCAACGGAGGGAACTGGAACAAGTAGAGACGCCCGTCCTTGTTGCCGAGCTCAGGCGCGCTCTCACCGTCGACAGTGATGGCGCCGAGTTCTCGAGCGAGTAGATCTAGATCTGATTGTATCATCTTGCTCTCAGGATCCTGGGGCAGAGCCTTCTTGACCTTGACGGGTGCCGTAGCAGTAGCCTTCTCTTCCACCTTGGGAGGAACCGCTGCAAGGTCGACATCCATAGAGTCTTCTGCGTCGGGTTCTTCCTTGATCAAAGGCTTAGATCCTGTACCCCAAACACCTTCCTCGGGTTGATCTTCAGGTGGCAATATCCCTGATTCTCCGTCCACCCAGAGGCTTTCCTCCTCACCGGTGGCATTCTCCTTTGCTTCCAATTCAGCTGTTGTGGCCACGACAATTTCTGCCTCCTTGTGCTCCTTGCGATATATACCCATGGGCATTTTGCTAGAGTCCTTGGAGATGAGTGCGGCAATCATCGCCTCATCATCGCTATCCAGTTCCTCCTCGGGCGACATGATGTGTAGTTTATCGGCGTTGATTCGTGCTTCTCGGTTGATGTCTCGTCCTTGTGCGAAGTTGAGACCCTTCGACTCAGACTTCATCCCGCGGCCACCAAAGCCGCCACCTCCGCCGATACCACCACCGCCAGCACCGCCAAACCATCCGCTGCCGCCTCTGCTGGGGCCTGTGTTTTGCATTAGAGCTTTGTTACGAGTAGCTGCTTCCTCAGATAAACTTACCTCCGATGCTTGAAGAAAATGGGCCACTGGCCCCGGAAATTATGCGACCAAACCCTCCTCTTCCCATTGTATCACCGCGACTTCTTTTGCTGCGGAAACGTGAACGCCCACGTGCTTTGCGCTCTTCCGCAGCTCGTTCACTCGCCTTCTTCTCTTCCTGCCGCGCCAGGCTATCTCGATCGGCCTCGTCTCGACGAACATTCTTTGGCCGGAATCGTCCTGCAGCTGGGGCTCGTGTGGCTCGTGTTGCGCCCCCGCGGCGTGCCGGTGCCGTCTCGCTGGAAGAGGGTGCGTCAGTTGAGGTTGGTGGCGGCGCTGGCGCTGGCGCATCGGCCGCTGGTCGTTCGGTTCCGCCACTGGCCGCCCCTCGGCGGGTGCCGCGTCCTACTGCTCGGCCACGGACCATTATGACTAGGAGCTTCGTACAGGTATTAAAAACGAATCCGACAGTAGCCAGACAGCTGGGGAAGAAAGTGGTTGAAACTCGTTGAAGCTTGGAAAATTTGGGCGGTGGAGTGAAGAATTGGTGGGGCTCGAATTCTGCCGCTGTGGTGGGTTGAGTTGGTGGCATTTACAGTGCATTGCCCACTAACACAAGACAGCACCCACCAATGACGGATATCTATGGAGAGAAATAATCGATTAATTTCGCATAGATAATAATAAGGGTCCAATTGATAAAGAATAAAGAGAAGTGTCTTCATAGGTATGTAAATTATGTCAGAATGTGTATGCAAAATGCAAGTATGCTGTGCCCTAGCACCTGTACTCTATGCTGGGTATCACGCAGCTATGCGCGTATAGAAACTATCGAACACACATTAGTGCATCTTCTCCAAAATGGGCTTCAATACTGCCTTCTCTAAAGAGCATTGATCCTATCCATTCTCGGCCAGCCTCCACTGCTGTGGCGGCAAACTTGACCACGACACAACCGCGGACATTGGCCGCCGACCACAACACCCCTTCCGCCGACTCCATGTCAATTCTCCAAGAGCGCCATTTCTCGTGCTCCGTCATGTTCTCATCTTCAGTTTTGCGCACCTCTGCTGTCCGGAAATCTCTGGATCCCAGTCGAGGAAGAGCCGCAAACTCGGCGAGAAAGAAGTCGCCCAGAGGCTTCATCAAGTCGCCCCGCAGAATGAGCGTGCCGAATATTCCCATTTTGTGCATGACGTCGCGTAGGGGCCCCTCGCTAGACGAGCCGCCATCGCCGGCAAGAATGACCTTGTCGCGAACCAGCAGCCTGTCTTTGCCCGCATCGTCCAGCAGCCACACCTCGTTGCGGCCTGTCCACCGGAAGAAGCTCCAGTTTTCGCCTCGTGCGGTTCTCCCTTGGGTGACCCAGTCCAAGAGACAGAGCGACGAATTGGGCCTGGTTTTGAAAATCTGCGTCTGCGAGTAGACGCTCTCTTCAAACGGCTGTACGGGGTCCGGAAGAAGGCACATGGCACCGCCAGCCTCAATCTCAATGCGCATGACCTGACTTGTCAAGACAGAGGGCGACGGAGATTTGAAGACTTTTGTGTGTCCCTGAGTAACTAGGCTGAGTTTGGAGCCCGTTTTGACCTTGACGGAAAGATCAACCGAGTCGCCGCCGACCAGGCCACCGCCGTACGAGAGCAGAAAGACGAGAACGCTGCTCTGGTTGCTGGAGGGGGATGGTGAGATGAGTTTGAGCGGGTACTGATATCTCATGATTTCGAGCCCGGTGCCTCCGGAAGGGAGTGGCCCGGCCACGATGCTACCCCCTCCTGCCGTAGGCGTTGACTTGGGGAAAGGCGAGGCCATGTTGACGGGCTGCCTGACTTTGGCGAAATTGGAACTGGCTTTAGCTACACATCCCGATGCAAAAGATGAAAGGGTGAGAGCCGACTGAGAAAACCATGAGGAACCAAGTGGCTTCGTGCCGTCAATGCATGGCTGTTGGTTAATGGTGCAGATGCCGAATATCGGAGCCACCCGTTTTGATAGCAGCAATTGTGCAGATAGTACGATAGCTGTAGATAGCGTCTTGTTAGCGACCAGCCATTGAATAAGAACCGGAATAACAATCTTCCAGAGTCCCAAAACATACAGCCAGCGTTTTCAAGCATTTACAATTGGCATTTATTATTACTTGTTGAGACATCTCAAAACTGATATAATCCGTTCTTTCATAAATATCTAACAGAAAGTACTGTAAATGCACAATCATCCTCTCCTCTCCCCGCCCCCATTTTGAGGTTTTTTTTTGAGCATTGTTTTTTTCATTTTTGTTTAATTTCTTCTCATTTTCCCACTCTTCGTTTCATTTATTGTTCCTCTTAATCATTCCTGACAAGGGTATTGAGAAATGCGCGCCATATTCCGCAGCCCTTCTACATCGCGCAGGCCTGCCTGCCCACTCCATCACATTTCGCAGACGACTTTACTCAAACCCTCAGCGAGCGTGTATCCGATTTTGCTATAATTCTTGGTCGTCGTTGGCTTAGAGATCTTTTAATGTGGTTTCAATAAAGTTGGAAAATAACACGGCTGTCCCTTCACAAGAAGCCATCTAAGGGCATCCTCCTCTCTGCCCATAGTATCTAGCAGCTCCTTGTGTAGACACTACTTATACGGAAGTAACTACCTGAGAAGCTTTTTTGTCACCATCGCATCATCTCGGCGACTTTCTTTCTCCCTCATTCGAAGTGGAGGCCACTTGAAGCTAGGTTCGCAAGTTGGGTGCCTCGACGCCAAGAGCCTAGGGTAAAAAAGAGCATAGTTTTTTTTTTGGCGACTGATCTGCTCATGTCAGCGCAGGCTGCATTCCTCTTTCTTCATGCTTGGATTACCAGACCCATTTACAGAATCGCCATAGTCCCAGAAACCCAACTACTGGGTACATTTGAGCCACTCGAGCATCTGCGAGAAGAATGGCAAAGGAGAAAAGGCGTTCAGCTAGGGCTTTGCAGAAAGGTTGCACCGTGGATCCAACTTCTGTTAATAGTCTTCTCAGCTGATGCGCTGTTTATCAGATGCGAATTTTATCAGATCCGCTTCCAGCCTGGGCATCACGGCACGAGAGCGGAGGCGGATTCATGGTTGACACACCAACCTTGGTTAGCATTATTTTCAGCTCACAAATGCTGGCTAACTTCAAGTACCAGCGGGGAAGAAACAATCCGAAGGAGAGAAAAAAAATGGACGAAAGCAACCCCTGCTAGAAGCGGCAGCCCCAACTAGTAGTCAAAGATATTCACCACGAGCCTCCTGGCCACATCTTCGGACCCCGATGGGCTACCGCCAAGCCTGCTAAAAAGGCCTCGAAAGCGCTGATCTCTCATTGTCAGCCTGGCATAAAATCGTGCAACAGCCTTCTGTTGCTAGTCGGTTTCAGCATCGCTGCCTTTCTACGCAACACATCGACAAAGATGGGTAGCCCAGCAGAAGACAAAATGACTATCAACAAGGTAAATCAATAGCCGAGCGTGTGCCCGATAAAATCGTCTGTGGTTTGCAATTGCTTCCAACTCATCAAGTACGTTGCTGACACGTAATCTCTTGACAGCCATCGCAGTCGGCTTTTGGCTACCTTCGACTACTGATTCCGGTCAACCCCAAACCCCTGGACTATGCGCTGCTCGCCTTTGGCGTTTTGGCCTCCATGGCCGCCGGCGTGCCATTCCCCATCATGTCCATGGTATTCGGCCAGCTGGTCGATCAGGTCAACAGCGCCTCCTGCGCCGCCAGTGAACAGCAGCCCGTCCACGCCCACGACGGCGCCGTCGCCGACAAGGTCCTCCTCACCGTCTACATTGCCCTGGCCAACTTTATCCTCATCTACGTGGCCACTGGCGCCTGGACCATCTTTGGCGAGCGCCTCGTGCGCCGGCTCCGGTACGCCTACCTGGAATCGCTGCTGCAACAAGAGGTAGCCTTTTTCGAAACATGTCCCGCGGGTGAGGTCGCGGCCCGGCTGGACGGCGACCTCGCGACCATCCAGGCCGGCGTGTCGGAAAAGGTCGGCATCGTGATCCAGAGCGTCGCGTACTTTTGCACCGCCTACATTGTGGGCTTCACGCTGGACGCGCCGTTGACGGGCATGCTGGCGAGCGTTGTACCGGCTTTTCTGCTCATGGCGTTTGTGGGCGGCCGCTTCACGAAAAAGTACACGGCACAGGTCGATTCGACGCTGACGCCGGCGATTGCGCTGGCGTCCGAGTCTATTGCCAACATGAAGCTCATCAAGGCCTTTCGCGCCAGCGACCGAATTCAACGCATCTTTGAAAGCCAGCTGGTCGCAGTGAGGAGACCGGGCATGGGCAAGGTGCTGACGGCTGCGCTTCAAATTGGCTTGCTTTATTTTATTGCCTTTTCTGCCAATGCTTTGGCAATCTCGCAGGGTGGCAGACAAGTTGCCGATACGATTGAGAAGGGGTCTGGCGTGACACTGGGCGCTGTATACACAGTCATGATGAGCCTGATCGATGGTAAGCCGGATTCCACCTAGGCAAAAACTAACCATTGTTGTTATTGACTGAAATATTTTTCGCAGCATCCTACATCATAAGCCAAATTGCCCCCTTTGCCACCATCTTCGCCTCGGCTTCCGCCGCAGCAGACAAGATTCTCGACACGGTCCATCGCAAGCCCCAAATCGACTCGTCCGCGGCCGCCGACGGCCAGGTACTTACGAAGATGGACGGCGAGGTTGAGTTCCGCAACGTCAACTTTAGCTACCCCAGCCGTCCCGAAGCACAAGTACACGACAACTTCAACCTGGTGATCCCGGCGGGCAAGATGACCGGCATCGTCGGCGGCTCAGGCTGCGGCAAGTCCACCATTGCGGCGCTGATCCAGCGCTTCTACGATGCCGATCAAGGAGAGGTCCTGATTGACGGCCACGACGTGCGCGATCTGCAGCTGCGATCGCTCCGCAGTCATATGGGCTACGTCGAACAAGAAGTGGTCCTGTTTGATCGCTCCATCATGGAAAACATTGCGCATGGGTTGATAGGCTCCTCTGCACCGGAGCATGAGCCGCTCCAGCGATTGATCGTCGAAGGCGATATTGCAGCACTCGCGGACAAGGTTATCGGAGGAGGTGACCTGGAAATGCTGGTGGCGCACTCGCCACGGCTACGCGAGTTACTGTCCATGATTCGCATCGCGGCTACTCGAGCCGGCTTGGACGATTTTCTCGTCGAATTGGACCATGGGCTGGCTACAAATGTCGGCGCTGGCGGCGGTCGGCTCAGTGGTGGACAGAAGCAGCGTGTAGCTCTTGCTCGCGCCCTTATTCTCATGCCTTCTATCCTAATTCTGGACGAGGCTACCGCTGCGTTGGACTCCAGCACTGAAGCGCAGATTATGGATGCCATCCACAGTCTACCAGGTGAGCGGACCATTGTCTGCGTGGCGCACCGTTTGAGCACGGTGAAACGCGCCGACAACATTGTCGTCCTCGGGCCTGGAGGCAAAGTGCTGGATTCTGGCAACTACGCCACCCTCATAAAATCTGGTGGTGTATTTGCGTCCATGGTCCAGTCTCAAGCCATGACTGCCACAGAAGAAGACGAAACAAAAGGTTCTGAAGCGATTGAGCCTATTCCATTGGAAAAGAGGCATGAAAGATCGCCCTTGGTCAGCGGCGAGGAACCCGGCAAAAAGGCCATCAAGACAGCCGATGCAGAACCAAAACCTGTCAAGGAAAAGCAACCCGTAAGACCAGAGGCAAAGATGAGCACCATCTCCATCTTCTTCGGGATAATGAAGATGGAGGGCGTCCGACACCGTGTTGCCGCCATTGTCGGCCTCTGCGCCTCCATCGTCGTCGGCGGCGCGCACGCTGGCGAGGCCGTCATTTTTGGCAACGCAGTGGAAAACCTATCCTACTGCCGCGCGCCGTCCAAAGTCCGTGACGGTGCTGCTTTGTTTGGTCTACTCTTTTTCGTCCTCGCCGTTGCTGAGTTCATCGCCAACGCGCTCTCCGCGGCCAGCTTTGGCTACGTCTCGGAGCGGCTTGTCAACAATATCCGCCGCTACACCCTGCGCGCTCTGCTCCGTCGCGACCTGGCGTGGCACGAGGGCACGGGCCGAACCCACGGTGCCCTCATAGGCTACTTTACGGCCGACGCTGCGGCCATGAGCGGGCTCACGGGCACCATCCTCGGCGTGTCCGTCTCGGTGCTCGTGACGCTGCTCGGCGGCATCATCCTCGGTAACGTGGTGGCGTGGAAGATTTCGCTCGTACTGACGGCTTGCGTGCCTCTGATCTTTGCGTCCGGCTTCCTCCGGCTTCGTCTGCAGGCGCAGTTCGCGGCCCGCCACGCCAAGGCGTTCCGGGACTCGGTGTCCACGGCGACCGAGTCGGTCACGCAGATCAAGACGGTGTCTGCGTTTTCCCTGCAGGAAGAAGTCCTCCACACGTTTCAACGCTCGCTCAAAGGCCCGTACAAGGCCACGCTCCAGTCCATCGCGTTTGGCAACCTGTGGCTCGCGGGAGCGTTCAGCATCGGGAGCTTGGTCAAAGCCATGGCGTTTTGGTGGGGTGGCCGCCTCATCTCTCGAGGCGAGATTTCGCAGGCTGCCTTCTTCATCAGTATGGTGTCTCTTCTATCTGCTGCACAGACCAGTGGGCAGCTCTTCAGTCTAAGCCCGGACGTCACGAAAGCAGTCGTGGCTGCGCGGCGCGTATTTGCCCTCATCTGTCCCGATGGCAAGGTTAATCGTCTCCAATCCCAACAGATGCAGGTACAAGTCGATAATGAGAAAAGTCTTACCCCTCACTCAGGTCCTACTGGTCCCCGTGAGGGAGTCGCCGTCAGTCTCGAGAATGTTTGCTTCTCGTACCCCAAGAGTCCCGATCATCTGATTGTGCGAGATTTGTCGTTGGACATTCCCGCAGGATCGTTTGCAGCTTTTGTTGGCACCAGTGGTGCTGGAAAGTCGACGATTCTGTCCTTGATTGGTGGATTATACAAGTCGACAACAGGGAAAGTGTCGCTGGACGGGTACGACATTGGCAGGCGTCGCCAGCGCACAGCCGACGAGGACCCTATACATGATGACCAGGATGATGACCAGGAACATTTGCCTGTATGGGATGACATGGCTCTTGTACCCCAAAATCCTACTCTCTTCTCGGGTACTCTCGCCTTCAACATCAACCTCGGGAGTCGCACCGGACAAGATGCAGCAGCGACCGAGATTGAGCGGGCTGGGCGAATGGCCAATATCCATGACACAGTCAATGACCTTCCCCTGAAATACGAGACCGTTTGCGGTCCGTCGGGCTCTCAGGTCTTCTCCGGCGGCCAGAAACAGAGACTGTGCATTGCCCGCGCGCTACTTCGCAACCCGCGTCTCTTGCTGCTAGACGAGCCGAGCAGTGCCATGGACACGGAGAGTGAGCGCCTGTTTGAGCAGACGCTCGAAGATGTCATGAAGCCTGATGACCAAGGGAGGAGACGCGTCACGGTTGTCACGATTGCCCATAGATTACGGACAATCATGAAGGCGGACAAAATTTTTGTCATTGACCATGGGCAGATTCTTGACGCGGGGACTCACGGCGAGCTCCTGGGCCGATGCGAAAAATATCGTCAAGATGTGATGCATCAAACACTCAACTGAACGCTCAAAATTAAGTACACTTGACGGAATAGTAGAAGATATATTGTGTAATAAGATTTTTGTGCCAGGTCGGCTGCATTTGCATTCGATCCTCTTTGCGTTAGGCTAAACATTGACCATTCTGCTTCGATGGAACTGCCGGCCCAAGCAGGATTTCAGGTTAAGCGAGTAAGAAACCAATATTCCCAGTATAGCAAGCGGAGCCGAACAACTCTACTCGGCGATGCTCGGACATTTACAAAGTGGAGTAGCCCGGGGGACAGCCATATGTATTCGCACCAAATTTCGGAGGATCAGATTAGATAAGATCATCTGATAAAATCAGCTTCGTTTCGGCTGGTCGGGCACTGAATGCAAGCCTCAGCTGTCTGCTCGGCTCTTCCGTGAGGCATTCTTTTTTTAAAATAAGAGAAAATTCTGCTGGCACCCCTGTGCAGTTTGATTTGCAGCTATTTTCTTGGCGCTCTAAACTTGAGGCTTTGTGCCCCGTCGCTTACCAAGTGGAGGATGTGCCAGCTGTGGTCGTGTGGGTGCCAAGCTGGCATGTGGCAAGGCGCAGACGAGGCTTCGCCCCTCCTTGTGGATGTGTGGTAGCGGTTCTTGATCCTTTTCTCACAGAAAATTTTGAAAATCTACGGAAACAGGCTATGCCTACTGCGAGGTTTCAGATTTTTTGGCCAAGTTGAGGCCAGGACTCCTTTGAAGTCACTTTTTCGATACTAGGCAACATGTCTCTACGTACTCCATTCCTTATCAAGCCTAACAATAACGTGGCTTTATTAAATGTTCTCTGGCGAGCCTTTGAGAAGCGCTGTTGAGGAGCAGCGAAGCCTACTTGTCGAGGTGTCTCGTAGATCCCTGCAAAAGCGGCGTTCTTTGTTATTGCCCATGGTCTACCCGAATATCGGCTATGGCCGATCCTCTTGTGGCTTTTATTCCTGTGGGGTCTACGTCTGCATTGATAAATCGAAGACGAAAAATCTTTCAGGTCATCGCTCTGTCTTTGACATAGCTGTGCCAAGCGTGAGGCGCGTCCCCACGCAAACGGTTTATGAGTCTGTAACCACATGTCACCCTAGTTAGCAGGCTGTACAAGGGTTCGAGACCTCCGGGGGAAGCGAAGGGTAATGTAACCTACGAATCATTTTCGGAAGGAAACCCGCTTTGCCATCAACCGGTCTTGCCTGCACGGTATATGTGTACCCTGCACCCCCCAAAAAAATAAGTCGCTAAAAGACGTGACCTCTGCCATCTTTCTGCAACCTTCCCAAGGCCTTAAAAGAAATTCATCTGTAGCCCAGCAGCTGGGTCTCTTCAGACAAGATGATGTTCCTGCCCAAAATCTTTGCCGGCAAGGACGAGCCGGCTGACAACGTACCTCCAGCGTTCCAATCGAATGCTGGGCCCGCCGAAAAGACCGGCGTCGTATCCAATGTCGACAGCGACAGTCGCGAGCACACTGACGATGACGAGCATCAGAAAGGTATCGAGGAGGTGGAAGCTACCGTCAAAGTTTGGAGCCCTTTCCACATCTACCTCGCATGGGGCTTGTAAGTTTTTTTTTTGTCGAACCGTCCGGTAAGAAAAACGTTGAAACTGGGACGCTGACTCTTGGCCTGTCGCGCAGCATCTGGATCGTGTATTTCGCAGACTCGATGCACTCGGGAATGGGTGCCACCCTGACCCCCTACGTTACGAGCTCTTTTGCCAAGCACAGTCTCACGGCCACGACCGGTGTCTTTTCGCAGCTAATCGGTGGGCTGATCAAGCTGCCGCTCGCCAAAATTCTCGACATCTGGGGTCGTCCTCAGGGTGTGGCGCTCATGACATTCTTCATGGTCATTGGCCTGATCATGATGGCAGCCTGCCAGAATGTTGAGACGTATGCGGCCGCACAAGTCTTCTATTGGGTTGGGTGAGCATATATCATCTCGGTAGTCTCGCGGACAGACTTGACTTGGTCCCTTGTAGCTAACCATGCTTCGTTTCACCCCGTAGTTTCAACGGTGTGGGATACAGTTTACAAGTCTTCACGGCCGACACGTCAGCGCTCAAGAATCGTGCCTTTGTCTTTGCCTTTATCAACACCCCCTTCATCATCTCAACACCGACTGCCGGCTACGCATCGGAAGGATTCCTCAACAGGGGACCTCAAGGCTGGCGATGGGCCTATGGTGCTTTCAGCATCATCATGCCCTTTGTTGTAGCGCCGATTCTCTTCTTGTTTCTGCACAACCACCGCAAGGCCAAGAGAATGGGAGCTCTGCCGCCTAAGGAGCGCAGTGGGCGCACTCTGCCACAAACCCTCAAGCACTACGCAATTCAGTTTGATCTTTTTGGAATTCTGCTGGCCGCGACCGGCATGGCGCTGTTCCTGCTCCCTTTCAACATTTACTTTTACCAGAAGCAGGGCTGGCAATCCCCCATGATTATCTGTATGCTGGTCTTTGGCATCGTGATCCTCGGCTTATTCGCTCTCTACGAAAAGTTCCTTGCCCCCGTCAAGTTCATCCCCTTTGAGCTCCTTGCGGACCGGACCATTATAGGCGCGTGCCTGACGGTGACCCTGTCCTTCATCTCGTTTTACATCTGGTCAGCCTTCTTCTCGTCGTTCCTCCAGGTCGTCATTGGGGCGTCCATTGTGCAGACCACCTGGGTTGGCCGCATCTACAACATCGGAAGCTGCTTTTGGGGATTGATCGTCGGTATTCTCATTCGCTGGACGGGGCGTTACAAGTGGCTCGCGCTATACCTTGGCGCACCGTTGCAGATTCTCGGTGTTGGTCTGATGATTCACTTCCGTCAACCTGGCGGGTCTCTCAGATACATTGTTATGGCGCAAGTCTTTATCGCCATTTCCGGCGGAACTCTGGCCATTTGCCAGCAAATCGCCATCATGGCCGCCGTCACGCACAAGCACATCGCTGTCGTCCTGGCATTGCTTGCCATGTTCTCATCCATCGGTGGCGCGATTGGAAGCACCGTCTCTACGGCCATTTGGACCGGCGTCTTTCCCAGAAAGCTGGCTGAATATCTTCCCGCAGAGTCAAAGAATGACGCTGCTTTGATCATAGCAAGTCTGCCCACGCAGCTGTCGTACCCTGTGGGCTCTGCAATTCGGCTGGCTATCGACCAGGCGTATGGTGACGCTCAGAGAATCATGATGATCGCGGCGACTTGCCTGTTGATCGGCACACTCTTTACAGTGGCCATGTGGCGTGATTTGAAGGTCAAGGACTTTGAGAGCAGGTCTGATGTTAAGAGATGAGAGCTTGTTCTGTATGCAGTTGAACGATCGCCCTCGTCCTCGGCACACACGAAATGGTCTGGACAACGCAAGACTGTGTTTCATTTAGATATTGGCGTCTTCTTGGTATTCATCGAGTTAGGGCGCATTTGCCTCTGCTATAGTTGTAAAATAAATGTTCTCGTCCAAGTTGCCATGTCGAGCGTTTTCTGGTTGACTGTCCACTGGTGGCTACCCCCACTTAATGCTGCTGCAGCGGCGAATCAGAAACTGGAAGCGAGGACAGCAGTCGTAAGTCTCCGATACCTTGGCTACCGCGGTATTTGTATGAGGCATATTTGTATCTATACTACCGTCATTCATCCGAGAGGCCAGTGAGCAGCAGTGCCCCACAAATAGCTGCCCCCCACTATCCAGCTGGCTGGCTGGCAGTCCCCTGGCAGCTTAACGACTCCAAGACGCCAAAGACGCGCCGGTCGCAGCAAACATCCGTCGCGCGATTCGCGATCGCACACTCCAACCCGCACCACATCGACGTTCTTGCTGATGCCGCCCAGCTGACACTAACAGGCGCACAATATACCATGGATAACGACACCGCGACTTCCAGCCAGGACGGCGATGCGCCGCGCCGATCAGGACGCGTCGTCAAAGTTCCCGAGAAGTGGGAGCCAGAGGCGCCTCTGCAGTCCGCGTCGGCCTCGACTAAGCGTAAACGTGGCGGCGAGGGTGAGGAGGAAGACGACGGCCTCGGGTCTGACCAAGACGAAAGCGACGAGGACGATGATGACGGCGACGAGGATCATCCAGCTCCCCGGTCGCGACGAGCTGGTGGCCCCAGTCGCCAGAAGAAGCCCTCGCTGAAGAAACCCAAGATCAATGGGGCGGCTGGACACACCGCGCGTATCCCAAGCAGGCCCAAGAAGACTGTCCGAATCGAAGCCGGAGCAAAGGGCACAGGTTTATTCGGTACGCCGTTTCTCAGCACTCACGTTCTTGCACCGGCTAACACACTTGCTAGTCGACATTTTTGGCTCTGGAGAGCCTTCGCAGACTGTCGCCCACCAGTGGCTCGAAAGGTACAAGGCAGACAGCGCTGTCGCTCTAAGTGATCTTGTCAACTGCATCCTGCAATGCGCTGGCTGCGACCTTGAAGTCACGCCGGACGATATTCGCGACCCCGAGAACATCCCGAACAGACTCATCGACCTTCAAGGCGTCTATCAAGAGGTACGTGCCGTGCAAAATTGCACGTAGGCCCGGGCAAAGCTGACGCTTCGTAGCAAAACATTACCGACTACCCTCTCATCTCTCGCGCCAAGGGTACGCGATCATTCCGGGACCTCCTAGTCACATTCTTCCAAGCTCTCGTCGCCCTGCTTCACGACACGGACATCATGTATCAGGATGCAGAATTGATGGATAACCTACACGCCTGGCTGGCCAGTATGTCTTCGTCTTCACTACGACCTTTCCGCCACACCGCTACGACCATCGCATTGGCGGCCCAGACCGGACTTGTCGATGTAGCTGGAACACTCGACCGTCGCATTGCCAATATTGAGCAACAGCTACAAGCCGCTAAGCGCGGTAAGAACAAGTCCAAGACTGCTGAAGTGCAACGTAACTTGGAGGAAGCAACCAGCCACCGAAACGTCTGCAGCGAGGCCATCCAGTCTTATTTCGATACTGTCTTTGTTCATCGCTACCGTGATATTGACGCCAAGATCCGTACTGAATGTGTCGAAGCCATTGGTTCTTGGATCTGGGATCTTCCTACCGTCTTTATGGAGCCAGGCTACCTCCGCTACCTGGGATGGATGCTTTCCGACGTCAACGCCCCTACTCGACTCGAAGTTTTGCGCCAGCTGTGGAAGGTTTTCAAGCGCAGCGCACAACAGCTCATCCACTTTATCGATCGATTCCGTCCACGACTCATCGAAATTGCCACACTCGATTCCGAAATTTCAGTCCGAGTTGCTGCCATCTCGGTTATTGACACATTGCGCGCTGCTGCTCTCCTCGAACCTAGTGAGATCGACGCCATCGGTAGACTCATTTTTGACAATGAAATCAGAATACGCAAGGCTGTCGTTAACTTCTTTGGCGCATGCATCGAAGATGTGAAGGAAGGCAAGGTGGAGGAGCTTGGTGGCCAAGATGCTCTGGATGAGGTCGATGGAGGCGACGAAGAGGATTTCGAGTCGCCTCGCAAAGAGTGGCTGGATATCAAGTGCCTCGCCGAAACCCTGGCCATCTACAACGCACAGGTCGACGAGGCGCAACAGAACAATGGTCGCATTGGCGTCGAAACTTTTCTGGATCTCTTCGAAGCTGCGGTGCCCGAGACGAGGATAACACTTGCTGCCCAAGCTCTGTATGAAAAGATTCCCGAGATTAAGTCGTGGGAAATCTTGGCTGGATACCTTCTCTTCGATCATTCAACAAGCACAAAGTCGCGTGGAAAGGCTAAGGGCAAAAGCGCGTCTCCAGAAGCTGCTTTCAAGAAGGCCATCGCGCCTCTGAGAGAAGAGGAATCTATCCTTCTCGAAGTCCTTAGCTCTGGCATCAGATCCTCTCTCACTCACACTGGAGGCGACGTTGACCGCAGCCGGCGTAGAGGCAACCGTGAAGCTGCTGATGCTCAGGAGGAAATCGCAGTTGAACTCGCCAGCATCATCCCAAAACTTCTCAGCAAATTTGGCGCCGAGCCCGAAACGGCCGCCATCGTCTTGCGTTTGGAACACAATCTCGATCTCGACGTTTTCCAGCAGCTCCGCCAAGATTCGAGCAAGTATGGAAAGCTGCTGGACGAAATAAGCACACAATTCATCAGACACGACGATAAGAGAGTCCTGTCGGAAGCTGCTGCCGCGCTCCTACATGCCCGTCAATATGACGAACTAGAAGAAGTAACTGACAGCAAGCTGTCCCTGCTGTGGGACAATGTCATTGACGCTCTCCGCAATGTCAGCGAGACGTGCGAGCTCTCTGTTCGCGGCAACCTCGCAGCAGCGCCACTTCGCCAATTATCAACGCTGCTGATGAAGATTAGCAAGTTATCGAGCATCGCGGATTGTGTTGATGTTCTGGATGCCGAGCCGAGGTCTAGGAATGCGGATTCGTCAGCGATCCAGACTCTCATCAACATTGTCCATCGTGGCAAGTATGAGCCACAAGAGGACGAGATTGATGACCTGGAGGATGAAGTTGTGACGCTGGCAGTCAAGGCTTGCCAATTCTATTTCATGTGGAAGATCCGCGCTTTATCAAAGCGAATGGCAGCCGGCGCCGGTGTTCCCGACTCTGAGATTGACCGCCTGTCTCTCCTTCGCCAATCCTACCGCCGCCATGTCATCGAGACATTCTCATCTCGCGCCGCCATTGACCAACTGCGTCTCTTTGCTACGGGCAGCCTCTGCGACTTACATCTCTCTTTTGCCACGCTGCGGCCCAAGATCACCGCTCTTCGAAACTCGGCTGATGCTGCCCGCGCCGACAAGTTCAAGGTCCTCATTTCCGAAATCGAGCCCGGCCTGATACCGGAACTGACAGCCATCTATGATGGCGCCGAGAAGCAATTCGCAAAGAAGTCTAAAAAGGACAAGGTGCTCAACGAGCCTGCCGAGGACGAGGACCCCATGTCTGATGACGAAGATGACGACGAGGACGAGGACGAAGACGCCGACCTCACACCCGAGCACCGCTACGCCAACGAGCTGCGCGCCGAAAAGTCGCTCTGCGAGCTGACGGCCAAGTACGTGCTCGCCATTAGCGGCCGCCTCATCGACGATCGCGGCGGGCTCGTGGACAAGCTGCGCCGACGTCTGCTCCGCAACCAGACCAAGCTGGGCCACAACTTCAAGGAGGTTGTCGCGTTCCTCGACGAAGACAAGCTGGCCCGCGCGTCGAAAAAGGCTGCGCCGCCGCCGGCCGCCAAACCTGCTGCCGAGCAGGCGACGACGGCTCATGACCTGGAAGACATGTTTGAGCAGGAAGCGGAGCCCGAGGAAGGATCGAGAGAGGATCTGCGCCGTCGGGGCCTGCTCGAGGAGGACCCGATTGAAGACGATGACGACCACCACGGCCAACTAGATAGTCGGTTCGACGATGACATCTTTGGAGACTAGATGCTGCGCTTGTCGATGAAAACAAGATATACGCAACAAAAAAAAAACAAGTTTCACGACACGGGGGAGAAAATCGGGCGCTATTTGGGAGGGAAGCGAAACTTGACATCAAGTTGAAACGGGAGAGGGATAAAACACAGAGGAGGGGCAAAGAACTTGCTTTAGACAGAAATTGCTGTCATGTTACGAAGGGAAACTACACGACAGCGCACATCAGAGGCTACTCTACCCCACCAATCTCTCTCTCTCTCTCTTTTGCTTCTCTAGCCCTTTGTTTCTGTTTTATAATGTTTTTTTCTTTTCTCTTCGCAAGAACGCAAACGGGCGTGGGGGGGACCTTTTGTTTTCGTTTCTGTGCGTTTTTCCTTTGTATCCAGGATTGCGGGCTTTTTCTTACGACTCTGCTGTATGCGCGCTTTTTTATTTTTTATCTTCTTTTATAGTATACTTTTTTTTTTGCCTCCACACATCCATGGTGATTTAGCTTTTAGTCTTATTTTGTGGAAAATAGGAGAGGAATTTTTCATGTTACCGAACAACGGTATTTACAACTGGAAGATGGTGGTCGCATGATGCATCCGGTGGTGATTCGTGGTGATTCGTGCGCAATAGTAACCTTATTTGACAAACACAGCGGGAGTCTGTCATCGTTTTTTGTTATGAATAGAAACTTTGCATCCTATATTCTTTTGCATAATGGGGGCTAATATTGACAGTGAAATAGTACATGGAACGTCGTAATGAAGATCGTACATGGAATGTACATTGCGCTTACTCCAAACTGGGCACTGAGATCTGCGTCCCAAACAGGCCATACATGCGCTGCCACCTACGTCCCTCGCCCGCATCTGCTTTGGCGTCGTCTGCTTCGCGCTTTTTGACGCCATACTGTTTGATGCAGCACGAGAACGGGAGGTTGGCCGGCATCAGGCGGCCCGCGCCGGATGTCTCGTCGTCGCTGTCCTGGGGTGCCCCGTTGGCGCGGGCCTGCTTCTCGGCCTTTTCTTTGCGCCGCAGCTTCTCGGTTTTCTGCTCTTCTAGATCCCCCCAGAGGTAAAACAGCTTCTCGCGCAGCTGGGATAATGTGTGCTTGCTGGTTCTGAGATCGCTCGCATTCATGTTCAAAAGGCACTGCGCGGCGTGGTTGTCGACGGTGACCCAGACCGTGTCCTTTTGGTCCGAGTCAGGATCCCGAGCGTCTTCCAAGAGCAGGTGGAAGCGCCACTCCCATCCGGCAATCTTTGTAGACGTGACGAAGCGATCCATGGTTTCGTCGTCGGAGTCGACTGACGACTTGGATTCTGCGTCTGATAAAACATCGTATACGTCGCCCTTGAGCTTTGCAAATGCAAAATCCTCTAGCCTATGCGGTAGATAGTTCTTGACGCGGACACTCGTACGGTAATTAGCGTTGATGAAGGGAAGCGGCAATTTGGCGGCGTCCTGGCCAATGAGAGTCTCAAAGTAGATTTGTTCTAGCAGCTCTGCGACGGTGCTAAGCGGCTGTTTCTCATTTTCACACTTGACTGTAACAAGATTATTAGGGGGGAATGGCTGGCGAACAAAGAGAAACTGACTGGTAGAATTGAGTTTGATCTTAGGGACATCTGCTTCAGGTGTGGGAGACTTTTTTATTTCAGATTTGTTTGCAGATACTGTAGCATCTTTAGCAGCCTGTCGTTTCTTTTCGCGCCGTGCTTTTGCGTTCTTCTTTTGAAGTTTTGAGTCGTCTTCCAGAGCTGCTCGTCGCTTCTGACCAGCCCTGGCAGCGGCACTTATCGATTTGAGCTGTTTCTTCTTCTCTCTCTCATAATCTCGACGTCGACGAATAGTCTCCTTCAATCGAGGGTCCATGCTATCGCCATCTTCCGAAATGTCGAGCACCACAATGTTGATTTTGTGGTGGTAGTCTTGGTCGCCTCGAAGGTAGCCTTCTAGGTTGTTGCTGTTGCGGCCGTATTTAATTTGGAGGTTTCGGACATAGACCCAAGAGCCAACAGATATTTTATTCGCCCTGATTGCCTCTGCGTGCGGTTCCCAGCATGTAATCTGCATGGCGTGCTTGCCGTAGGGACCGCTCCAGTCGCCATCAGCGGTGTTGGAGCCAACCGCGCTATTGCGTGTACCCGGGCGCATGTGAGAATCAAGGTCTTTCATTGTAAAGTTGAAGAAATTTGCATGCTCCGTGTAGTCAGAAAGCCAGAGAGTAAACCTGTCGCCCAAGTCGTAGGGTTCTTTGACTACCTCAGCGATGACGTCGACGAAGCGATCGCAAGCAATGTCTCTGAGAAGACTAAATTTCTCTTTGACTTGCACAGACATTTCCACTTTGTGGTGGTATTCGGCGGCTGTTGGCACCCTTTCCTTGTCAACGCGATGGTAAAAGGCAGATACGTGGGCAAGGTCGGCCTTTGTAAGAAGTCTGCTAGCTTTCTTGACAAGGGGATGCAAGGCGTCTTCTGCGTGCCGCGGAGCCTCTGGAATGCGTGAAGCTGAAAATATATACATGTCCGTCTGCCAATTCGTCATGAGAGAGAGCTCAGATTGGTATGTTTGGAGCTGTCGGTGCGGTCAGCGTGGTCGGCCAACTATGAGAGCCGGGTTCAACCCACCTTTGCTCTAAAAATGACGACAACATCGCCACAAGCGGGATTTGGCATCGCGCCTTGTGGACGAAAGATGTTGATGGCTAAAGACTTGGAGCTGTCATCTTGGGTAGATTCATCGTAGAAGCGGATCAGGGCCTTGTAGTCTGATTTTAACAACGGTCAATAACTATGAGGCAGCTAGCGAAGAACCAAACAACCTACCCTCCCTCCTGGTCGGGACTGGGGCCCTGAAATCAATGACTATTCCGATTACGTCGATGCAGGTTCCAGACTTTATGTCACCCTGTAGGATATTGTCAATGGGCGTAAAGGGGGAGGCCGCGGGCGCCATCTTTTTTTCAGCGCATTAATATTGAAGAAGAATCAATGCCGGAAGAAAGCCTGGAGAGATAGGATTGGTGTCAGTAGCATGCACGGGCAGCGTGGACAAAGAGCGGATTTGGCTGGTTCGTCGCGTATAAGTGCAGCTGTTACGCGTTTGGCTTGTGTGCTACCAAGCATTGGCGGCACGGAAGCACGTGAGAGGATGGGAGAAGCTGGGCAGCCAACGAGGCAGAAAAAGGCATCAAAGTTTGCTAGGGCGGGGTGGAGGGATGTATCTATCCAGACAGAGTACAAGCCCAAGCGCGTGTTTTAGCGGTATCACGATGTACTCGGTACCCAAGGCCGCTAGAGGTTGGTGTGCGTGGTGCCTCAGGCCGCCAACGCAGAACGGGCGCATCTAAGTTGCCCCTCATCACAGGTTGTCTGGAGAGCGGTGGAAGCTCTGTGCTATGTGACAACGAGTCACAGGCCGTTCAGAGGTGAGGCGTGATCTGTCAGGAAAACAGCCAAGTTACAGCGGGCGTAGCAGTGATTTATGCCGACTTACAAGGGCCTGCCTACAGGGGTCTCTCGCCGTGTTCCAGTGTTCCAGGCTGTTCCAGCGGCACAAAACCCTCCAGCTCCGGCGGGTGGCGCGCCCCCGAAAACAGCTAGCGGCGCCCTCTAGCGGCCCCTGCAGCCCCCCTGCACCGCTTTCTCTCTGTGGCAACGACTGAAAAGACCCTCCTTGGAGCGTCCACTTTCTACCGCAACTTGGGCTGCTCTGCCAAACTCTGCCCGCCGTCGTTCTTCTGCTTTTTGCATCTTACGCACCCTTTATTCTTCTTGCCTAGACTGCTTCTTTTTCCGCAGATCCTCTTCCGCTTGCACAACCAGCCACCCTCTCAGCTGCTGCTTTTTTTTCTATCCTCCCAGGCATCTTTCTGCCGCTGGCTCGCCGCCTCTTTCTTGTCCCCCCTCAACCCCTCCTCTCCGCCAAACAGACACGAAGCCACCACCATGACTGATCGCTACATCCCCGAGCATCGCCGAACGCAGTTCAAGGCCAAGGGTGCCTTCAAACCTGAGGAGCTCCGCCGCCGTCGCGAGGAGCAGCAGATTGAAATCCGCAAGGCGAAGCGTGAGGAAAACCTCGCCAAGCGCCGTGGTATTGCTACTGGCGAAAACCGTCCTGGTGCATCGCTCGGTGCCGCCCCCGATAGTGACGATGAGTCCGCTCCCACAGAGTCTCAGGTATGCGCGATTCCAATATTTATACATCACACACCACCATAGCTTCGCTTCTGCGCTGCGTGGTTGCTCCCGGCTCACTGTTCGCTGCAACTCGTTGTTTTGTTTGGTGCGTTCGGCTGTGGATATGGGGGATATTACACCACGGTGATCCCCACAGAGCCTCATCAGCACCCGCCCAACCAGTCGGCAGCAGCTCTGGGAGTTCTTATGCAGCCGCCAGCTTGCCATTGTTGTGTGCTGAACCCACACCCAGTCATGTCGCTAACCTCTTCTTGTACAGCTCAACGAGGACCTTCCCCAGATGGTCGCCGGCGTCTTCTCCGACCAGATGGAGCAGCAGATCCAGGCCACAACCCGTTTCCGCAAGCTGCTCTCCAAGGAGCGCAACCCTCCCATCGAGGAAGTCATCAAGACTGGTGTCGTCAGCCGCTTCGTCGAATTCCTCCGATCTCCCCACACTCTTGTTCAGTTCGAGGCTGCCTGGGCTCTGACCAACATTGCCTCGGGTTCTGCTACTCAGACTCAGGTTGTCATTGAAGCCGGCGCTGTTCCCATCTTCGTCGAGCTCCTCGCCAGCCCCGAGCCCGATGTGCGTGAGCAGGCCGTCTGGGCCCTCGGCAACATTGCTGGTGACAGCCCTCACTGCCGTGACTATGTCCTGAGCTGCGGTGCTCTCAAGCCCCTGCTCAACCTTCTTGGTGACAGCCGCAAGCTGAGCATGCTTCGCAACGCTACCTGGACTCTTAGTAATTTCTGCCGTGGCAAGACTCCCCAACCGGACTGGGATACTGTAAGTCTAGATTACGTGCTGGTACGCTGCTAGATGTGCTCAGGTTCTAACAAAACATGTAGATTGCGCCCGCTCTGCCTGTCCTCTCCAAGCTTGTCTACTCACTCGACGACGAGGTCCTGATCGATGCGTGCTGGGCCATCTCGTACCTTTCGGATGGTCCCAACGAGAAGATTCAGGCTGTTATCGAGGCTGGCATCCCCCGCAGACTCGTTGAGCTTCTGCTCCACGCTTCCACCTCTGTTCAGACCCCTGCTCTGCGCTCTGTTGGCAACATTGTCACTGGCGACGATACTCAGACCCAGGTCATCATTAACTGCGGTGCTCTCCCTTGCCTGTTGTCTCTCTTGAGCTCTACTAAGGATGGTATCCGCAAGGAAGCCTGCTGGACCATTTCCAACATCACTGCTGGCAACTCTTCTCAGATCCAGGCCGTCATTGATGCCAACATCATCCCTCCACTGATCCACCTTTTGCAGAATGGCGATCTCAAGACTCGCAAGGAGGCTTGCTGGGCCATCAGTAACGCTACTTCAGGTGGCCTGCAGAAGCCTGAGCAGATCCGTTACCTTGTCGGCCAGGGCTGCATCAAGCCTCTGTGCGATCTCCTCATCTGCCCTGATAATAAGATCATCCAGGTTGCTCTCGACGGCCTGGAGAACATTCTCAAAATTGGTGATCTTGACAAGCAGGCTGCTGGCGACGGTGCTGAGAACCTCAACAAGTACGCGCTCTTCATTGAGGAGTGCGGTGGCATGGAGAAGATTCACGACTGCCAGAACAATGCCAACGAGGAGATTTACATGAAGGCCTACAACATCATTGAAAAGTACTTCTCTGACGAGGAGGAGAACGCGGATGAGGGCATGGCCCAACCCGCCGGTCCCAACGGCCAGTTCGGTTTCGGTACCAATGGCTCTGGCCAGGCTGGTGGCTTCAACTTTGCCAACGGCGGTGACTCGATGGACATGTAAAGTGTCTGCAGAAGAGGCGATGAATGATGCCGTGTTGCGAAATGCGAATGAACTGGCTGGATGATATACCAACATGTCACTCCAGCGTCCCCACTTCACCACTACAACAACTCATGACGAGAAACAACACCAGCATGCCCCTCAGCGCGTGCCGGCTCCTGCTTACGAGCCAAAGAAATTCCCTGGACATAACACTACATACCCCCTCGTTACCCGTTGACCCTACATTCCCCAATATCAACATAGCACTAGTCATTTTTATAATCAGTTTAATGCATTTGCACGGAAGGAAGAACAGTATAAAGGCCCTATGGTAGCTTGAAAGCTCCAGCCTCGAGATGATTTGATGAGCGATGTCGAGCCTTGGGCTTCGGCGCCAGCCATGGAAGATGGAAAACGAAGAGGCTCCATATAGACTGCTCAGCGTCTATGCACAACGTCAGCAGAATTATAGGACTGGCAGTTGTTGCTGAGACGAGTGTTGCCTATTGATGGAGCGATACAACTACGGGCAGTCGATGCTAGTGCAGCCTGCACCGAGAAGAACGGAATCAGCTAGGAGACTTTGCTGCCAAGTGGCTGGCTTGGTTTCTGGAGATGTCGTTTCTAGTTGTAGCGAAATAAATAAACAAATTTCCCCCCAATTACGTGACGTGACGTGATGTGTCGTGGTGTGCTTCGTAGACCTTGCTGCAATTGAGGCATTTCCAGACGGCTGACTGGAGTGTAAACGTGGCAGGCTACAGGAGCAAAAGGAAACGACCTGAAAACGAGTCGAATTAAAGAAGATGTATAGACTCTCCTCATCTGAGTATTCTTTGCACGTTACCCAAGGTAGCTTGTTTCTGGTGTGCATGTGGGGCGCAAGTGTAGATGTTGCCGTAGAGGTGTACCAGCCTACGGACAGAGGCTTCCTCGCCACAAGCCTTTCCAAGCCAACATTTTGGCCTAGTCTGCATTTAATTCGCATATACCGGCTTGCGACTTCCTCATTTAACCATTTCAGTTTGCGGACTCTGCCTACTCAGGAAATAATGGCAGCCTAGAGCCTCGCAGAAAATTTTGTGCGCAGACAAACGGCTCCTACTTGGTGTGACATCCAAAGCTGCCCACCATGGTGAAAAAGGGCAAAGCCAAGGCCACCGAGCCGCCCAAAACTGCCACTGCCTCGGCTGCTCCGGCAAAAGATGGTGGAAAGAGCAAGAAAGGTGGCAAGCAGGAGAAACAGGAGGCGGCGATTCCTCCCGAGCTCGGTCCCGCCGGTCCTCCCAAGCCCACCGTCAAGCAGCTCATCGGCGGCTCCTCGTGGACGGGCAAGCTGCCGGTGAACCTCCTGAGCGAGTATTGCCAGAAACAAAAGTGGGATCGCCCAGTCTACGACACACGCAAGACGCCCGAAGGCTTCTCTGTGTTCGTGACCCTGAGCGCCAAGGACCCCAAGACGCAGGAGACGACGCGACTGGAGCCGTTCAAGATTCCGCCCACGCACAAGCACCTCATCATGCGGGACACAGCCATTGAGGCCAAGCATGCGGCGGCGACGTATTCTCTCTTTCGCGTGTGCAGCATGCAGAACAAGCACATGGTGCTACCACCAGACCACAAGGCGCTGTGGAAGGACTTTCAGGCGCTAAAGGCGCAGGATGTCAAGGACGGCAAGGCCTGGATTTACGATGCGGATCCGTTCAAGACGTTCCATGAGAGGCAAGAGGCAAAAGCCGCGGCGGAGAAGAAGCGCAAGGAAGCGGAGGCGCTCAAGGCCAAGGCCAAGGAGATGCCAGGTGCTTCTGGCCTGGCGCTTCTGAACAATGCTGGGGGTGGAGGAAGCAGAGGTGGCAGTACTAGTGGCGCTGGCGATAAGGGATTCAATGTCATGAAGGGGTGGACAAGCGCACCGAACGTGGAAATGGGCCGGCAGACGCGATCGCAATTGGAAAACCTCTTGCGTAGTGGTGTGTCGTGGAACCCGTACGCGGTGCAAATGTCCAAGGCGCAAAAAGACAGTGTTGTGGCAGAGCTGTGTAAGATTGGCTTCCGCAAGAGCCATGTTGCGGAAGCTGTCGAGTACTGCAAAGACCGAGAGGAGACCCTAGAGTGGCTGCTCATTCACGTCCCCGAGGATGACTTGCCGCGGTGGGCGCTGCCTGAAAAATACGCCGCCGGTGTTACAATTGGAACCAACGATCTGAAGAGGGATGGTGCCATTCAACGGCTCTCGCAGAATGGATACTCGCTCGAGCTGTGCTCGAGGGTGTATGACCAAGTTGGCGGCGATGAGAGTAAGACGGCCGCCGCACTTCAGAATCTTCTCTTTTCGCGGCCCAAAGAGGGTAAGGAGGGAGCAGAAGAGTCGCTTGACTTTCTGGACATGGGCTCACCAGAGGAACAGTGGCGCGAGGAGATGGAGAGTTTGGAATCAATGTACGGTAACTTGTTCTCCAGAGATGGCGCCGACACCGTCAAGATACAGCTTGAATCGGTGAAGAACCCGCCTCATCAGGTGGAAGCTTCTTTGCAAGTTCGGCGAGGCTCAAACTATCCAGATACGCTGATCCTCGGCATCGTTGCCAATTTGCCTTCTTACATCAAGTTGAGCATCATTCGCAAGGCACTGGAATACATGGATTCATCACTACGAGAAGAGCCAATGAAAGTATACTTGGTACTGGATTGGATTCAACAAAACATCAACGATATTATCGAGCATCCTGGCAAGCTGGTCGACATTTCAGCCGTGTCGTCTGCCGCCTCTGAGCAGAAGCCAGGAGATGCAGTCAAGTCTAAAAGGAGGCTACGGAGAGATGCCCGACCCATCAATTGGAAACCGGATGCGCGCAGCAAGGAAGCGTGGATAAAGCGACAAGAGAGCTCCGCCTACAAGGAAATGCTCAGCAAGAGGCAGAAGCTGCCTGCCTGGCAGATGCGTGAAAGGATTGTCAAGACAGTCGCGGACAACCACGTCACCATTATCAGCGGTGAGACTGGTTCAGGTAAATCGACGCAGTCGGTCCAGTTCATCCTTGATGATCTGTACGGGAAGGGCCTCGGTGACTGTGCCAATATGCTAGTCACCCAGCCGCGACGTATTTCAGCACTTGGTCTCGCTGACCGTGTTGCCGAAGAACGATGCGGCCGTGTGGGACAGGAGGTTGGTTATACGATTCGTGGTGAAGCGCGACAGTCCAAGGATACAAGAATTACCTTTATGACGACGGGTATCCTGCTCCGCCGTCTGCAAACATCTGGCGGTCGCATTGACGACGTGGTTGCGTCTCTTGCCGACGTGAGCCATGTCATTGTCGATGAAGTCCACGAGCGAAATTTGGATACCGACTTTCTGCTCAACTTGATTCGCGAGGTGATGCGCATCAAAAAGGACGCGCTGAAGCTGATTCTCATGTCAGCCACACTGGATGCCGCTTCGTTTATAAACTACTTTGCGTCGGAGGGGCTCAGTGTCGGCGCCGTCGAAATTGAGGGCAGGACATATCCTGTCGACGACTTCTTTCTGGATGATGTGATCCGCATGACAGGATATAACGCGGAAACTCCGGATGGCGGGTTCATTGGTGATGAGCTCATGGGCAAGATTATCCAAAAGCTCGGACACCGCATCAACTACAACCTCATTGTCGAGGCTGTAAAAGCCATTGACTACGAGCTAGCCTATGACAAGCTGCCGGGTGGTATCCTCATCTTTCTGCCCGGCGTTGGTGAGATTGCTCAGGCCTGCAGGGCACTACAAGCAATTCCCTCGCTCCACGTCCTCCCGCTACACGCCTCGCTAGAAACAAGAGAGCAGAAGCGCGTTTTCGCCAGCGCACCGCACGGCAAGCGCAAGGTTGTCGTGGCCACCAACGTGGCTGAAACGTCTATTACCATTGATGACATTGTCGCTGTCATTGACAGTGGCAAAGTCAAAGAAACAAGCTTCGATCCCGGGAACAACATGCGGAAGCTGGAAGAGACGTGGGCGTCACGCGCCGCTTGCAAGCAGCGCCGTGGTCGTGCCGGTCGTGTGCAAGAAGGCAAGTGCTACAAGCTGTACACGCAGAACCTCGAGAACCAAATGGCCGAGCGCCCCGAGCCTGAAATTCGTCGGGTGCCGCTGGAGCAGCTGTGCCTGTCGGTGCGCGCCATGGGCATGCGTGATGTTGCTCGTTTCTTGGGTCGATCGCCAACACCACCGGAAGCCCTAGCCATTGAAGGTGCCATGAAGCTACTCAGACGCATGGGCGCGCTGGACGGGGACGAGCTCACGGCGATGGGCCAGCAGCTGGCCATGCTGCCGGCCGACCTGCGCTGCGGCAAGCTCATGGTCTTTGGTGCCATCTTCGGCTGCCTGGACGACTGTGTGACGATTGCGGCCATCCTGAGCACCAGGAGCCCTTTTCTATCGCCGCAGGAGAAGCGAGACGCAGCCAAGGAGGCCCGCATGCGCTTCTTCACCGGCGACGGTGATCTCTTGACGGACCTGGCAGCGTATACGGAATGGAAGAGCATGATGCGCGACCGGATCCCGATGAAGCATGTTCGCGGATTTTGCGACGACAACTTCCTCTCGCACCTGACACTGTCCGACATTTCCAACACCAAGTCGCAGTACTACACGGCGCTGGCCGAGATGGGCCTCGTGTCGCCTAGGGAGGCCGCGGCCGCCGAGGACGACACCATCGAAGCCGCCATGGCGGGCGACATGGGAAGCGGCAAGAAGAACTCGCAGCTGCTGCGCGCGCTCATCGCGTCGGCGTTTACGCCGCAGATTGCGCGTATTCAGTACCCGGACAAGAAGTTTGCGAGCTCCATGTCGGGCGCTGTGGAGCTGGACCCGGAGGCGCGGTCCATCAAGTTCTTCAACCAGGAAAACGGACGGGTGTTTGTGCACCCGAGCAGTACAATCTTTGACAGCCAGGGCTTCTCGGGCCACGCGGCGTACATGGCGTACTTTGGCATCATGGCCACGTCCAAGGTGTTTATCCGAGATCTTTCCCGTAAGTTTTTGTGTACTACTACTATTAAAAGAAGTGAAGTTTAGATTAGAGTGCTGACAAGACAAACAGCGTTCAATGTGTATACCCTGCTCATGTTTTCCGGCCCGATCGAGCTGGACACGCTGGGCCGCGGCCTGCTGGTGGACGGATGGCTGCGGCTGCGCGGATGGGCGCGCATTGGTGTGCTTGTGGCGCGGTTGCGCGGCATGGTGGACGACTTGATTGCGGAAAAGGTGGAAAAGCCGGGCCTGGACCTGCGCGGCAACGAGGTCATCAAGCTGGTGACGAAGCTGATTGAGCTCAACGGCTTGGACGCGTAGAAACGGGGTTGGTATAACTTATATATGAACTATTGGTGGGTTTAGAGCAAGGACGAGAAACGGGTTTGGATTATCGATAAAGACGGTGAAATGAATTAAATATAGAATAGACCAAAAAAAGGAATTGACCAAATTGCCAGGTGGTTGATTTAAAACTGCATATTCACTGTTGCCTGGCATGTTGCCAAATCGGGCAGCCAGCCTAGTAAAGTGGCGACTGTGAACTTCACTCCTCAACACCCTGTAGATCAACCCTGAGTTGCACACTCACACGACGCCATGGCAGATCCAGAGCTCAGTTCCGAAGAGGCGCTCACCAAGGAGGAGATCCAAAGCGCCTCGTCCGAGCCGCCTCCTGCAGGCGAGAAGCGCAAAAATGCCTGTACGTCTCGGTCGTCCCCTCAGCCCACGTTCCTCAGCACGCAGCATGCAGCACAGCTAACATCACACTCCTCTCAGTCGCCGCCCTCATGGCCCCCAAGAAGAAGCAGCCGCCGGCTCCTCCCGCACGTTCCAGGGGCGGCAACCCGTTCAAGGACCGCATGGGCCTGGGCGCGTACCTCGGCGACCCGGCCGCCTTTCCGGCGTCGGTCGTCATCGCCCACTCGCCCGACTTTGTCGTCATCCACGACCGCTTCCCCAAGGCGACGGTGCACACGCTCGTGCTCCCGCGGTCGCCCGCCACCAACCTCCTGCATCCCTTTGACGCGCTCGCCGACCCCGCGCTGCTCGCCGCCGTGCGTGCCCAGGTCGCGCAGACCAAGCGCCTCGTCGCTGCCGAGCTGCAGCGGCAGCTCGGCCGGTACAGCGCCGCCGAGGCCGCGCGGCAGGCCGTCCTCGACGGCGAGGACGTGACGGAAGAGACGGACCTGCCGCGGGGGCGCGACTGGGCGGCCGAGGTGCTGTGCGGCGTGCACGCGGTGCCGAGCATGAGCCACGTGCACGTGCACGTCTTGTCGCGGGACATGCGCTCGGCCAAGGTCAAGCACCGGAAGCACTACAACTCGTTTACGACGCCGTTCTTGGTGGACATTGACGACTTCCCGCTCGCAGAGGATGATCCGAGGCGGGACACGCGGCGCGAGGGCTACCTGCGCCGGGATCTGGTGTGCTGGCGCTGCGGGCGCAACTTTGGGAGCAAGTTTGCGGAGCTCAAGGAGCATCTGGAGGAGGAGTTTGACGCGTGGAAGAGGGAGTAGAGGGGAATGAAAGAAGAACGTCCTTGTTACACGTAGAGAAAATGAACACGTCATGGAGATTTACAGGTATAGATGGATGGATATCATACTCATGGACAGAGTTTCACTTGGGGCCAAACCTGAGCGAGACGTAGATAAAAAAGGGCACTGATTGCTACTGTGTAAATCTCCACACCAAACAAAACAAAACGATAAGAGATACAAAACTGTGTAATTGGGTTCGGCTTTGTCGTCGCGCCCATGTAACCAAGACTGAACCCGCGCTCATTGAATCATTTCGAATACGTCCCTATTTCCCGCTCCAACACCCAAACCGATCCCACACAAATAAAAGAATTTCCCCAGGGTTTTGCAGAGTTCTGTTTTTAAAAAGAAGATTTCTTGTTGATTATGAATGTCTTCAATAGTACACACATGGTATTCCCTTTCCACAATAACATTACACATTTCTGGCGAGAGACGGCGACGAGCAGAGAAACGCTTATCAGTGATGGCAGGCAAATCCTGATACAGCCTGCGTCTTCAGGTACGTAGCTTGCGAGTCTAGGCCACGTTGCACTGCGCATGATGTCGGCTCCGCCGGGTCCTGGTCCTTCTGCCAGACTCCTACTCTTCGTCTTCGACATCCTCAGCATCTTCAGCATCCTCTGCGTCCTCCGCGTCCTCCTCGCCCGCGGAATCGGCGTTGGCTTCTGCGTCCTCCTGGGCGAGCTGCTCCTCGGCGGCATCCGCGTTGCTCTTACGGCCGCGGCCACGCTTGGACGCGGTGGGCGTCTCCAGACCGACAGCCTCGGAAGCACGGGGACGACGGCCGCGTCGAGAGCCAGCGTCCTCGGTGGGGGTCACCGCGGCGGCGGCGGCAGCAGCGGCGGCGGACGGTCTTCCGCGAGGGCGACCAGTGCTGACAGCAGCAGCCTTCTTGGGGGTGGCCTTGGCCGCGGCGGGCTTGCCGGTGCCCTTGGGACGGCCGCGGGGCTTACCCGTGGGAACATAGGCAGGCTTGGCCTTGCCGGTCGGCGGGCGACCGCGGGGCTTGCCAGACGGCACATAGGCCGTCTTCTTGCTCACGCCGTCCTTGGGAGGGCGACCGCGACCGCGCTTGGCAGGCGCATCACCAGCGGTGGCCGCGTTGGCTTCTTCAGGTGTCTTTGCCATTATGCGTGGTCTTTATTTTTGTCTTGCGGTTGTGAAAAGAAAGAAAGGAGAAAAAAAGGGTGACTTGGGTGAGATGGAAATGGGCTGCAGCGGGCGATGGTGGTTGGTGGCTTCGCGCGCAAACGGGAAAAACGGCCAAGAGAGAGGCGCGACTGGATGGATAGCGACGGATGCGCAGAGCCCCGGGGCCAGGGTCGGGCAATGAAGACGCGGCGAGAGAAAAATTGAGAAAGACGGAAAAAAATATGATTCGCAAAATGCGAAAGGGCGACGATGAGAGATGAACGGCGCAAACGGGGGATTGGGATGAAAAAGATATGTTTATGAGAAGCGCGCGCTGCGACGCGACAGGGCAATTTCGAGAGAGAAAGCTTGGTGGCGGTGGTTGGCAAGCAAAAAAAGCAGAGCTTCTCCAAAAAGATACAAAGGTACATGGCGAGATGGAGCGGGGCCTTTGGGGGGACTCGAAAGCGGCCAGCTAGGTAGCGAGCCAATGGGGAGCCAGCAGGTCGCGGGCGCTCAAACTGTGAATGGCTGGTGGCGGAAGTGGAGAATGACGGGTGGAAGGGGTGCGGGCGACTGGGAGCCCGATATGGTTTAGCGTGGTTTTGTCTTGAGAGTTGCAGAATCAAGAGGCTGCTGGGACGGAGTGCTGTTGTTGTTTTTTACGCACACGAGGGTGAATTAGGGAAAAAGAAGGAAAAAATGGCTGTTTCCAAGTCTGCTCTTTGGAAATCTCGGTTTTAATTTTCGGATTTTTGACCGTGTGCGAGATTTCAATTTTGGGCAAATTTAGCAGTCAATTCAGTGCTCTACGGAGCACTGTTGTTGTTTTCACGCACAATGGAGCAAAAATAGTAAAAGAAAAAAGAAAAAATGGTTGTCATCATGTATGCTCTTTAGGAATCTTGGATTTAATTTTCATATTTTTTGACCGTGTGCGAGATTTCACGTCAATCCAGTGTTTATGGAGTACAGATGACGGTTCCTCTCGTCACGCACAAGAGGCCCCATGACAAGAAAAGGAGAAAAATGAGAAAAAATAGAAAACGAGAGAGAAAAAAAAGAGAAAAATTAGTCATCCTATCTTTTATCCAAGAATATCTGATTTAATTTTCCAATTATTGCGACGTTCGATTCTCTAGAAGCATTCCACAACAATCCGCCGCTCAATCGAGTGCTATTCCTCGTTGCACCGCCAAGAGGCCGAATTGGAAAAAGTTAAATAGATGCCGTTATTACTGTATCAGCTCTTCAAGGATTCCTGATTTATTTTTGGGTGATTTGACCTCGTGCGAGCTTTCGATTCGATAGAAGCATGGCACAAACACGCTGTAACAGGGACTCAGCAGGTACGAGCCACAGCGCCTCAGCCACCTGTAGAGCCTGGGTTGCAGGGACCTGGTGGGCTGTTCCAACCCAAAATAGTGGAAAATACAGGGCTTACAGGGGCCGCTGGCCGTGCCGTCCGCCACGCCAGGCCCACCCCAGCATTGGCGCTGCAGCCAAATAAGCTCCAACCCTGGTCGCTCTCATCTGTTTACCCCGGCAACAGCATCAACCACGCTAGTAAACAAAGAGAGCTCCAAGGCCCCGACCTCACGAATGTGGCACATTCTTTGTCAACGACGCCGTGATAGCATCGACCAAATCATTGACACACTAACGACCATGGCTGTGGATGCCCGTCTTATGCCCTACTCTGCACCCAACACCCCTGAGCCGCGTACGGTTCGCTCGACTGCTTCAACTCCTTCCCTGCGATCCCGCGATGGTACACTGCCCATGCTCGCTAGGATGGACGGCGGCGGCAATGTCAGAGTCGTTGTTCGCGTGAGAGCCTTTCTCAAGAGAGGTATGTGCCTATTGCTCTCCGTTGCACCTTCTCATCTTCTCTAACCGCCTGCAGAGCTCGAACGCAGGACACGATGCCTCATCAAAATGGATCCCATCTCTCAGCAAACGACGCTGCTCGCGCCAGACGAAGACGAACAGCCCGGCCCCAAGTCCAGGTCACGCAAGATCATTGATGACAAGAAATTCACCTTTGACTCGTCCTTCTGGAGCCACGACACAGACGACAACCACTACGCCCACCAGGAAGACGTGTACAATGCCCTCGGCGAAGAGTTTCTGGACCACAACTTTGAAGGCTACCACACATGCATCTTTGCCTATGGCCAGACTGGCTCCGGCAAGAGTTATACCATGATGGGCACCCCCGACCAGCCCGGCCTGATCCCCCGCACCTGCGAGGACTTGTTTGAGCGTATCCAGGCGGCCCAAAACGACGACACAAACATTGCCTACAATGTTCGCGTCTCCTATTTCGAAGTCTACAATGAGCACGTCCGCGATCTGCTCGTCCCCGTCAACACGAGCCTTCCGCCCAACTATCTCAAGATTCGCGAGTCCCCGACCGAGGGCCCCTACGTCAAGGATCTGACCGAAGTGCCTGTCCGCAGCATCGACGAGATTCTGCGCCACATGAAGAACGGCGACGCCTCCAGAACCACGGCGAGCACCAAGATGAATGATACCAGTAGCAGAAGTCATGCGGTCTTCACCATTATGTTGCGCCAGATCCATCATGACATGGAGACGGACGAGACGACGGAGCGCAGCTCGCGTATCCGACTCGTTGATCTGGCAGGCAGTGAGCGCGCCAAGTCTACCGAAGCTACCGGCGCCCGCCTGCGCGAGGGCTCCAATATCAACAAGTCGCTCACCACGCTCGGCCGTGTCATTGCTGCTCTGGCCGACCCCAAGACGCTCCGGCCCGGCGCCAAGCGGAAGGAGGTGGTCCCCTACCGAGACTCCATCCTGACCTGGCTGCTCAAGGACTCCCTCGGCGGCAACAGTAAAACTGCCATGATTGCATGCATCGCGCCGTCCGACTACGACGAGACGCTCTCCACGCTGCGATATGCCGACCAGGCCAAGCGCATCCGCACCCGCGCCGTTGTCAACCAGGACCAAATGTCCACGGCCGAACGCGACGCCCAAATCACCGCCATGTCCGAAGAAATCCGTATGCTTCAAATGTCTGTATCCGACTCCTCGCGCCAGCGCGAAAAGAACGCCAAGGACGCTGAGGAGCGCCTCGACGAGTACCAGCAACGCGTCACGACAATGCAGCGCCTCATGGAAGAGCGCGGCATGGTGGCTGAGAGCAAGATTAAAAAGTTGCAGACCGAGAACGAGGCCCTGAAGCTGCATCTCAAGCTGGCCATTGAGAGTATCAAGAACCCTATTCCCCATGTGCAGGTCAAGTCGTTTGACGATGATGCCAAGGAGAATGCTGCGCACAGTATTCACGAAGACGAATCTGACGAGGAGGATGACGGCTATGACTACGACTCGGACAGCACTGCCAATGGTGGCGACGACTTGCAGGAAGAAATGCACCGCTACCTGCAAGACATGGGCAATCTCCGCAAGCTCATTGGCGGCGACTTGTCCCGCTTCAAAGATGAGACGAGTGTGCGCATGCCACTTGGTGCGAGGGAAAATGTATAGCCAAAGGCTAGGATTGCGAGTTTTTGGCTTAAGATTTACATGCAGCGCGGTGTTTTGGGCCTCTTTTGTCAGCGTCGTTTTCATTTCTTACGCTCTTTTTTGAGTAGTTTATACAGTATATAGGACAACAATAGATTGAACAGTCGAATGGATGATTTGAACAAAGGAAAGAGTGCGTGAGCACCGTGAATTAATTCTAGTAATCGTCACTGTCCCGTAAATGAATGCCCCGTATAGCCAGCCCAATAGTCCGCCAAGCCAACACCATCCATGATCCGATGAGACAAGAAATCCAGCCCATACAAGGGAGGAGCCAATTAAAAAGAGAATTATCAAAGCCAGTCAAAACAGTGAGCCCAACAGCCGGTTCAAAAGAAGCGCCATATGGCCGGCCCCTTGGCTCGAAGAGACAAAAAACAACTGTTCTGTACAAAACAGAAAGTCAGCGAAAAACACGTCAACAAAGAAGGAGAAAAATCAATAATAAACTTACCCAAAACATAAATGAAGGTATAGAGGTCATGTATCGTGTATCATGACTGTATGCATATTTTTTCCTCGTCTGGTGGCATAAAAACTTGTGCTCTCGCCAGACTGCAAAGCACGAAGATATGAGGCCCACCAGACAGAACATGAGAGGCGCGAGTTTGCGGAAAGCATCCCTCACCCATGGCGTAAAAATCGTATGCTATTTCGCCGAGCTCGATGCAAAAGGGAAAAAAAGAAGGAAACCGACCAAAAACACCAATAGGAAAAAACAAAAAGGAAAATAGCTTTCTGAGGGTGTGAAAGCATGAGTATGACTTGACGTGAGAAGTGTATACTCTCACACCGAAATAGAACAGCTTTTGAGGCTATGCAAGCGTCGGCATGACTGATATGAGAAGTGTATACTCTCACACCAAATTAAAATAGCTTTCTGAGGATATGAAAGCATCCGTATGACTGACGTAAGAAGCGTATATACTCTCACGCCAAAGTACAAACAAGAAACTCCTGCGAGCTAAAACAGAGAGCTCTGTCAACAGAGAAAAGAATACTCTGTCGGGTAATTAATTAAGAAAGCGCCGGATACTCCATCGGCTTTTGCGCCGCTTGCCCTTTGCAGGAGCCTCGTCCTGATCGCTACTGTCGTCCTCGCGCTGCCTCTTAAACGACGAGGCGCGCGAGACCTGGAACGGGCTCCCCAGTCTCGGTAGCGGCGGCGGCGGCGTCAGCGGCGAGTCCCCGGCAAGAGCCCTCCTGGCCTGTTGCAGCGCCTCGTGGTCGGTGACGAGCTGCTGCTTGCGGCTCAGGAACTGGTCAAAGGCGGACAGGACCACCGGCGGCGGCAGCTGGGCGAGCTGGGCGAGCAGCTCGGGGAGGTAGAGGATGATGGGCGAGCCGAGCAGGTCGCAGGCGCGGATGCAAATCTGGTCCTTGTACAGGCCGGCGCCGTACGCGGGCGTGGACGGGCCGGCAGAGGACGACGAGGAGAGCGACTCGTGTCGTTGCTGGACAAGCGGGTAGCCGCCGCCGCTGCGGAGCGCCGCCTCGAGCGCGGCGCGGTCCCGATCGCAGCGGCGCACGACGCGGCGGATCACGGCGTCCGGGAGCAGCACCATCTCGGCGTATGCCGGGCACGGCTTGACGCTGGAACGACGGCGAAGACCGCCATCGACGCTCATGGCGTCGTCGTCTTCGTCGTCGGCGTCGTCGGCGTCGCTCTCGTCATGGATGAGCGACGGCGTGTCGTCCGACTCGAGCCGCATGTACGAGAGCCGGCGGGTGTCAAAGAGGTGCGGGTGCACGTCGCGGACCGGCTGGGGCAGGCCGGGGACGGGGACGGGCCCGGCGGGGACGGCGGCCTCGCCGTCGCCAGGGCCGCCGTCGCTCATGCTCCTGCTGACGCCGATGCTCTGGCGGCTGCGGTTGTGGAAGACAAACGCGGACGACTTGCCAAAGTACGCGTGGCACCAGGACTCGGCGCGGTGCCGCAGGCGCGACAGGTGCGGCTCGCCGTTGCCGTGGTTGAGGTAGTCGAGCATGACGGCGAGGCCGACGACGAGCTGGTCCTGGGCCGGGCGGGTGCTGCTGCTGGGCTGCGGCGGCGGCGGCGGCGGCGGCGGCGGCGGCGGCGGCGGCGGCAGTGCAAACTCTGGGCGTGTGAAGAGGTCATCGCCTCGATCTGGATAATTTTGGTCCATGTAGCTGTTTTTGGTGATGCAGGTCAAGGGGGAGTAGATGTCTTTGTTGGGCAAACCTCTCCTCCCAGATGATATCAGAGTTAAAGGATAAAGAGGCGTTATTCCACAGAGAAACAAGCCAAGTGAAGTATGGTCATAGTCTTTTGTTCTGTTATACAAAAGACATGGCACAAGATGGTACTTATCGTGAGAATGAGGAGGTCCCTTGTTGATGGTTTGTGTGAACCACGAGGGGAAGGGTAACCGGAAACGACAACGGACAAAGATTGAAAGGATGAAGGAGGGGGAAATGGACGGGCCGTCTGGGCTCGATTTGTCCTCGCCCGCTCGCGCGCTCAACAAGAAATATGAGGTACTGAGGTACACCACCGGCGTTGCCTTTTACTTTCTGGTGGCTGGGGTTTTGGACCTTGTTAACCTCACCCTACCCTTTCACTTTGCTCAAGGGCGCAGTTCAAAAATAGAATAAGGTTTTTCGAGCGCAGTGTCGCCGTTTGCACGTGTCTTTTCCTCAGGCTACCAAATACGTTTCCCCCTATTCTTTGAAAATCTGGCGACGTGAGGCGGCAGTTACAGTCCATGATGGAACGCTCTTGATACTGGGCATCCAACCCTTCACGATTCGTCTTTCTCGAGAACAATCGATATTGGCCATCGCGAATAGCCAGTCGAGAATAATAATAAAAACAAGTGAGAAGAAAAAAAAATATAACGCGTCACCGAGTCCGATCGCCCACCACGCGGTCGCGTCTCCGTTGGCGGCCGGGGATCCACGCCGTCATAGACCGGCGCCGAGCTTGTTGGTCGACGGGACCCTCGTCGGCCAAGCCGTTTGCTTGTTAGCGCATTCGCGCGGCGCAGCAAGGCACGTGCTGCTGCTAACCCATCCCAAGGGGACCCTATATTTTATGCATTTATCTAGCATTGCCTAGCAAACCTTTTTTCCTTTTTTGACAAAGTATGAGCAGTGCTCAAGCGGGGAGGGGGGGGGGGGGGTTGACGGGGGAAACTTTGGAGTGGTTGTGTGGATGTTCGATAGTCTTCTACGGCACGATGAATAAATTTTTAACTGAAACCATGATTTTCATTTACTTTTGTAACTAAAGTCTTGGTTTTCCTGTTATACTACATGTACATTTTCTGACATACATGAGAAAAAAGGCCGCGCATCGACTCAAGTAGATTCAGTCTTGTTGCCCTCGTGAGGGCCGCAGACGAAGCGGCCGTCGACGAGCTTGATACCGTTTTCCTCATCGTCTATTATGCCCGGGGGTTGTCAGATTTCATGTGAAACCAAAAAAAGTCGATCGTATGATTGTTGAAAGAAGAAAGAAAAAAAAAACTCACTGTTGGGGGTAAGGGTCATCTGAGCGAGCTTGGGCAGGGGTCTTTTGGTAATATAGGTCAGGCAGTTGCACTTTAGCCCAACATTGTTGGGAGGGCCAAACTCCATCTTGCCAATTACGCAAGGGTTGCACTCCTGGTCAAAGTCGCCTCTAAAGAAGAGCAATGATATCAGCATTTCGGTCACAATCTTTTTCCTTTAAAAAGAATACGTACATTTCCTTCTTGAAGGCCTTGCCCCAGGCAAGCCTGCCGAAATCGTTGAAAATGCACAGGTTCAGGTTGAGGCTCGTCTGCCAGCGCGAGCCGGCATCGTCGAGGCACGAGCCGGTGAGGGTCGTCTGTCCCACCTTGCCTTCTCCCAGCAAGTTGACATTCTTGCACTTGCCGTCAAAGGTGTCCCAGTTGATGCCCTGGGCCACAGCGCCCGTAGCGAGCAAGGTGACGGCCGCGACAACGGGAGCGTACATGTTTTGAGATGTGTGTCTTGGTTTGTCTTGGAGAAGGAAAGATCTCAGAGAGGGAAAGTGAAATGTCTTATATACTCGGGGACCTGCAATAAGCCACACGCACACGCTTGTTGGCCTGGGTGCGGGCGCATGTTTATGAGGCTCCTAGCTTCTTCTTCGGGGACGGGCCAGGCTCTCTATTCGCCACTTGGGCAGAAAAGACGCGCTAATTCTGGATATGAATCATGGAAACGAGCTTACCGAAAAGGCTAGCATGGCAATTTCTTTTCACGTCAAATTCGGGCAGGTGGCAGCCCATGGCCATCCTCTCGGAGCCGGGCTTGGTGTGTAACCACCGACCTGGGGGAACGGCCTCGAACCTTTGGATTCAAAGAGCAGTGATCGACAAAAACGCCACGCGATCCTTCTACAATGGTTCCTGTTCCTGTTTGGACTGGACTCGTCACAAGATCTTTGTATGTAGGTGCGAGCTTCTAGCGTAGTCCTTGGGACGAGACGTGTGGTCCGGTGTAAGCGCGGGGTGGCGGCGGTGGTCAAAAGGGCTCGGACTCGGGGCCGGCGCTGCAAGTGCCGAGCTGCGAGACTCCCCGACCCCTGCGGCGTTCTTGATTGGCATCGGGGCAGCCTCTCGTGCTCGTCGTTGACTGGTACTTGTTGCCACTAGAGCGGTCTTCGCACGCCATCGTGGCGGGACACGGCGCTGAACAGAGACCGACAGCTGTGCATTTAGAATATGGCACGAAAGAAGACAAAGTCTTGCATGACAACTCTGCTTACGTCTGGGTCCATATTTATTGCTTGGTATCTATCGGTGGATTGTGCGTGCCGGTGCCTTCATCGGACGGCGCCCGTCTGCTGCAAGCGAGTGGCATATGTGTAGGACCAGCGGCCGCACAGTACGATGGACCCCATGCAAAGAGGAATCTCAAAGTCGTGGCATGTATATTGCTCATCTCGGGCTTTCCTTGGAGCATGGAATGGCGTGGGGACTGGTTCGACTGGGATGGAGTCTGCCCATACTTGCTGTCGACATGCGGAACATGGCGCTTGCGCTGGTTGATATGAGACAGCCCGTATCTGGGTATCAGTTGACGACGACCTTTTCTCGCATAGGAAACGATATGATATAGGCATGGGGAATATACTCGTCGCCATTCGCGTGTCACCTTGGCGCAGGCGAATCAGGGACCGCGGAGCCTTGTTCTCGAACGCGGGACCCGGTTGTGTAGATTTGACAAGGACGGCGCGGTACCCCCCATCCATGGTTACGCATGGCTTCAACAGCGCGAATCGGCCGCGGGCTCGTCACACGCTTGTCGCATCAGGCATTATTGTTTCAGGGCTGGGCGGTAACAAAAAAGAAGAGAAAAAAGAAATCCGGTCGGACAAGAGCTGTGCGGCAATTATCGTGCGGCAACTGGTGGGAAGCGAAATCCAATCCTCTAGCTTGAATGTGTAATCACGTCGGCGACGTGGTGTTTCAAGATGCGTGCTTCATCTTGCTGGGGCGGTGTTCGGCGTTTGGTTGACAGCAGATCCCTTACGGCGCCAAGAATACAGATGTGCTGCGGTTAGAGGGGCCCGTACCTGGACATTGGCTTCTTTTTCTTTTGCAGCATGTCTTGACAGCAATGGCGGCTCTTTTTGTCAATGAAGAGCAGAAGCCCGAGCCAGCAATGAAGCTGACAAGGTGCCAGATCTGCCCCTCATCCCATCCGCCAAAAGGTCCTCCTCCCCCCTCTTCCCGCCCCCACTCGACAGCCCCCGACGGCCGGCTCGCTACAAAGAGCAGTCTAGCGTGCTAAATCTACCATACGTACGTCCCCTAACCTCACCAAGCTAGCCGCCAGCCCCTCCCCCTCTGTCAGACCACCACGATACCCGATCTCATTCCTTTGCATCTTGCTCCTTGGGCTTTTTCCATTCCCTCGCTTCCATACCTTTCGCCCCTCGACAACCAAACAAAAGCCCGCGCCAACATGGCCGCCCGCCCGCAGCTCTTCACCCGCAACCTCTCGGGCCTGTCCCAGAACCCAGAGACCAACTCGCCCGCCGAGCAGCGCGACGATGCCAAGCGCAACTTTCTCAAGACGATGCGGCCGCTGCCGACGCAGCACTACTGGAACGTCTTTTTCGATCGGTACGGATGCCTTGTTCATCTCTCCTCCAGTAGGGGGGGAGCCTTAAAAGCAAAACTAACCAGCAAGCAAAAACAGCCAATCCAAAGACCACAACCCCGCCGACGGCGAGTACAAGGTCCAGCTCGAGCAGCTCGGCACCCAGATCGAGTCGGTCCAGGACTTTTGGCGCTACAACAACAACACACCCGTCGAGCAGATCAAGATGCGCGAGTCGATATACCTCTTCAAGTCGGGCTTCCGCCCCGTCTGGGAGGACCGCCGCAACGTCCACGGCGGCAGCTGGACCTTTCGCGTGCCCCGCGCCCTGGGCCCCGAGATATGGACCAAGGTGCAGCTGCTGGCCATTGGCGAGCAGCTCGAGGCTGCGCTAGACGAGAGTACGTTGCCCCCCCCGGTCATTGACTATTGTTGCCATCGCAGTGTTTTGATCAGGTGTAACCGCTGACACACACACGACACAGACGACCAGCTCTGCGGCGTCGGCCTCTCGGTCCGCTTCAAGTTTCACCTCATCACCGTCTGGAACCGCGACGCCAGCAAGCAAAAGTCCATCGACGGCCTCTTTGACTGCATCCTCAAGGAGCTCCCCGCCGAGCTGCAGACGCGCTCCGAAAACTACTTTTACAAGAAGCACGCCGACCACGAGGGCTTCAAGGCGCCGGCGCAAAAGTCCCTCAGCTCGCCCGACGACTCGCCCGTGGCGGCCGCGAATGCGCCGCAGGTGTCTGTGCAGTCGCCGCAATAAACTAACCGGGAGAGGGCCTACTTTTGTGGTCGATGGCATTGGAAATGTATGTTTTGGGGAGCATTGTCTTGGGATCTTTTTTACAAGACGGGGATATATACAAGGGATCAGCTCCCGCGGCGTTTGCTTTCTTTTTCTTTCTTTATTTGCTGCATGGTTTGAGAAGACGGTTGAAAATAGTGTAGTTGGGCATACGAAACACATGGCTGGCCTATATCAGAATGCACACACACAAAAAAGTCACGACGCATATGGCGAATATACCACACTGGCACCAACACTAGGGGAACGCCAATCAAGTTCAAATGGATATTAAAAAACACGTATAGAAATCAAAGTTCCTTGATAGCCCAAACCCAACGCCATGCTAGCCAAAAACGCCTCCTCCCCATATGCAAAATCGCTTTACCGGGGAAAAACAATAAACAGCACGCCATTTCACAACCACCACATTCTTTCTAGGTCACCGCCACACGCCCGCCCGGCGCATCACCTCGTCAAACTCGTCCCTGCGGACGCCGCGCGCCACGCCCGCGCCGCTGTTGGCCTCGAGGATCATGTCCTTGAGCAGCTCCTCGTCGACGTCCTCCTTGAGCACGGCCGCGACGCGCCGCAGGTGCGCCAGCGTAATGGGCCCGTCCTGCTGGTTCGTAAACAGCCCAAACGCCTCGTCGACCTCGGCCGCGTGCGTCGTCGTGTCGGCCCGGCTGTGGAATTTCAGCGCCGCAATGGCGAAGAAGGGCTCGTAGGTTGCGTAGCCGTCGTCGTCGGGGTCGAGGATGGAGATGAACTCGCGGAGCTCCGCCGGGGAGGCGGGTGGTATTCCGAGGGCGCTGATTTCCAGTCAGCAATCTTTTTTTGGTACTAGTGGTGGTGGTGGGAGAGAGAAGGAAGAAGAATAAAAACGTACATTAACGCAGACTTTACATCGTCAATCGGCAGCACACCGTTCTTCTCCCCGTCCATGGGCTCCGCAAACAGGCTGTAGGCTTCCCGGATTTCATTCTCCTCCTGCGCCGACACGTTGTGCTCCTTGGCGAGCCGCGACTGGCGCGGTGCCTTGGGCGGCGCACCGGCGGCGGCGGCGGCGGGCTTGCGCTTCGGTGGCTGTTTTGGGGGATTTAGATTCAGGGGGGAATAGCTGCTGATATTACCGTAGGGAAGGCTTACCATGTGTGAGGGATAGTGAGTGTGCAATTCGCTTTTTATGTTGGCGATGGGCCGGGGGTTCGCGTTGGGGGCGGACCAGAAAGTCGCGAAGTTCGGTGATGCAATTCACATGTCTGGGACAGTGTCGGTATACAGTGTGAGATATGTACTCGAACGGTGCAGGTTCACCACAACCCACTACAAACAGCTCTAGCGTACAAAATCTTTTTTCTCTCTTCTCTTCCTCTACCAAGCAGCACAACCTTTTTCCTGCTTTTGCAGTAACTTTTCCTTCTTTTGCAGGAAATACGTCTGCAGCGCGCTTCTCTTTTTTGCTCGACGACACCGTTTACATGTTGGATTGACCGCGAATACCAACTCGCAAGTCTCCAATTGAAAAGTGAACGGGACGACTGTCGAAACTACGTTGCGACGCGCGCAGACCTCGGAGCAATGGCTCTCGCTACGTGATTACCGAACCTCGATTTGTGACCGATGAAAAACAAGATCACCCGCTTCAAAATTTGCTAGAGCTTGCCGCCTCTTTTCCCCCAGGGCGAGCAAGTGTGGACAGTGAAGCAATAAGAACCAAAAGTCAAGATGTTGTTTTTCCTTCAAAAAACGCGTCTTGATTCCAATGAGTGGCCTGCGGTACATGTTCTGGTTCGACCAGTCGTGTCTGTCTGCTCTTGGAGACATTACTCCTCTTGTGACTATTTTTTTGTTCTACCATGTTCTCGACAAACCCGCGCTTCGCTCCTTTCTTTGATCTCATGGCATGATTCTCGTATTATTTGCCTCCTATCCCCGGGATAAACCATAGATATTGCCTCGCCAGCATCCTCCATCTATTAAAAACATGAGTAAGAACTACTACGTTTGTTCTACATCTTGGGTTCGGGTGGCCTGGCACAACGCCCGCGTTAGTATTGCTATCCTCGGCGTCATGCGGAGCGGGCGAGCAAGATGTACTTCTCACTTGAAGCTGTTCTTCATCTCGCGCAACTGCGCCATGACCTCGACGGGTTCCGTAGCGCCCGTGGCCTTTTGCACGATGGGGTCGTCGAGGCGCATAAAGACGTTGTGTTTCTAGTCACAGTCAGTCAGTCAGTCATTGATGTCATAGTTGAAAATCAAAACCATAGGCATAAATTACGCACCTTTTCGTCGGCAATGGTAAATTTGCCCGTGGTGACCTTGTTGTTCTCGGCAAAGTCCTGCAGGGCCTTGACGGGCTCGCTCTGCAGCACAGAAATGGCAAACTGGACGTTGGCCTTTGTGTATTCGTGGCCGGGCTGCATACCCGTTAGCACCATTCTTCTTTTTGCTTCCGACGCAAATAATACTCACGTAGACGACGGTGTCGTCCGGTAGGGCCGCCAGACGCTTGTTCAGGGCCTCGTCCATCTCGGCGGCATTGCCTTCAAAGAACCGGCCGCATCCTAGAGTACCAGTTAGCCGCCCAGACTCATTCATTTCCCATACCCCCCTCCAAAAAAAAATGGAAGCGGGTGCTCAAAACTAGAAGAAGGTCGGTGCTCACCACTGATAAAGAGCGTGTCGCCGGTAAAGACGGCCTTGCCCGTGCTGTCCTCCATGTAGTAGCAGATGCTGTCCTGGGTGTGGCAGGGCGTGTGGACCGCCCGGACGGAAATGTCGCCAATCTGAAAGACCTCCTCGTGCTTGGGGGTCTGGGTGACGCCCTCGCAGTCCTTGCCGCCGATAATGTTGAGCTTGGGGTTGCCCAGTTCCTCGAGCTGTGCGCAGTGGTGAGTTGAGTACCATGCCCCGTCTCATTCAACGTAGACGAGTGACTTACCAGCTTCTTGTTGCCGCCTGCATGATCCCAGTGGCTATATTTTTGAGTCGTCAGATCTAGCTCCTTCTAGTGGGTGAGGCTTTTAAAAGAGCGGCCATACTGGTGCGTGTTGACGATGCTCGTCAGGTTAATCTTGCCCGCGGCAGCGGCCTCTTTGAGAACAGGCGCGACTCTAACAAAGCAGTCAGTCTCTGCTACACCCTCTCGCGTCCCCACGCCCGGGCAGCACAACATACTCGGGAGGGTTGGCCGGGTCAATAATGACGGCCTCTTTGGACTTGTCGTCGACAACCAGGTAGGCGTAGTTGTTGCTGGTGCCCACCCCTGCCCGCGCGTGTATTAGCAAACGCCACGATCATCCAACCGTCTCCTTGGGCATCACCTCACCGTCGTCCCCTTTTACTCATCTCACCAACCCGTCAACACTTACACATGGGGATGGATTGGATATGCATGGTGCGTGAAACAGCGAGCTACCAAACTCATTAGCACTTGGATCTTGCACAGTGGGGGGTGGGATGTGTGAGGAGGAGCAAGGAAGCTTACAGCTGCAGAAAGAGGCCCGATATTCTGTCGTAAAATGGCTCGGCGCGGGATAAGCCTATTCATCAGTTCGCACAGGTGCAGGTAAGATGAAATGATGCGTTTTGCTTATTCGGACAAGCTATCGATAGAGAGCTGTCAGACGGTATGCATTAGGCGGCAAGAGGTGAGGCGGCTCTGAGGTCATCCACAAATATGACGTCGATTTGTAAGCATCGATCTTGGGACGATGGTGACGTGGTGCGACAGTCGCTTCACATTTCGTCGTGTCAAGGTTTGTTTCTTTTTTATTTTCTTTTTCATGTTACTCTGATTGCTACAACGCAACATGATTATGTGTTGTCGCGTTTGGTGGTGATGTGTAGTGCTCTACGCCATTACATAGCTTGTAGCTGGGTATCTTCAAAGGAAAAACGCCTTACGTGCAATGCAGTACATTATACAATGCCAATTGGCTTTGGCTTCCACTGTCCTTGGTATTTGGACCAGCCAAGGTCGTCTTCGTCAGACTCTTCTTCCTGGACGACGTCTGCTTCCGGCACGGTCGGCTGCGGCTCTTGCAGAGGCGCATCGGCTTCCGCGACCGCCGGCGCGTGCAGCTTGGCCTGTTCAAAAGCGAGGAGTTCCTGCTTCAGCTTCATGCATTTTAGGTACACCTGGTTTCCAGGGAGTGTCGTCTGCAAGTCCTTGATGGTGGCCATGAGGCTGTCCATGTCCCACTTGCGCAGCTCGCGCGCAATCATCGCCTGTCGACGCTGGTCGTCGTCTTGGCGCAGGTACCGGAGGACCGCCTCCTTGCAAGGATCGTGCGCCGCGGAGCCGTGGCTGCTGGCCTGATCGAGCTGCTTCCAGTAATAGTCCCAGATCCAGTCGAGGGCCCTGTGCGCCGCCGGGCGCAGCTTGGCGAGCGAGGGCAGCTGCTCGTGGGTGGCCTGGTGGCGCAGCTCGACAAAGGTCGCGGGCAAGCCTATTACCTTGGCGATGGAATACATGCTCTGCTTGCGCAGCTTGTCCTGGTGGCCGTCTAAAAGGCCGGTGACGAATCTGTCAGGGGGGGGAGGGAGGAGATGTCCCAGCAAGTTAGCATAATCTGGAGGCCTGCAGCATGACAGTTTCCACCCTGGTCTCTTGTTCACGGTGCCCGATTTTTGTGCAGGTACCGGCGTGGTTTTGGGGGCCAGTATCGTCCTCCGTAAATGCCGGATTCGGGGCTCCCGCGGGGCTGGGGCGCAGCAATGATTCAAGGGTTCAGAGTCTCTGGCTTCCTTTTTTCTCCCCGGGGTCCGTCTGAGCAGGCCATTCGGGGTTGGGTTACCGAAATGACGTCTTGTGCTAGACTTGTCGCAGTTTGGGGGTCCCCGCACGATGCAGGGCGCGCCGCGCCAGCAGAAGGCACAAAAAGAATGGCGTGGTTTCGCAAAACGGGCAAAGCTAAGAGAAAAGGGACTGAAAAAGAGAGAGAAAAGTAAAAAAAAAAAAAAAAACTCACCGACTAAAGGCCGCCGAATAAGCAGCTCGGACCGCGTAGGTGGACCAGCCAGCGCTCTGGGTAGCGGCAATCTCATCGCTGAGGACGGCGGCGAAGAGGAGGGCGGTCGACTCCACCATGTGCGGGCAGCTCCCTCGCTGCACCCACATGGAGATGCGGGCGACGGCGAGGTGCTGACGGGCGCGGCGGGCATCACGGTCCGGTTCGTCGTGCTGGGGGCGTCGTCGTCGGTCGGCGTAGAGCTGGTCGCGGACGAGGAGCAGCTCCTGGCGGTCGCGCCACGGCGTAAAGATGTACTGGACCATTTTGTGTGGTGGTGGTGGTGGTGGTAGTGGTGGTGGTGTGTTATGCGCTGCTACCTCGCTATTGTTTGACAAGGCAGCGATTTGTTCATGGCGCTTGGGAAAGCCAAAAGTTGGAGTGGATTCGTCTTGGCTGAGAGAAAAAATATGCTAGTAAAAACGATGGACCGGGGGCTTTTGGTGGCTGCCGGCAAAGCAGGGATTTTCGTCGTCGTATTGCGTCCTTTTTAATGTGGTTGATGGAGGGGAAGTGAAATGAAGAAAAACTTTTTGCTAGTACCGAGCGCTGGGTACCTACGAAATGGATAGCCAGTGGTGGTGCTTGGTGGCTGGAGCATTCAAGTGGCGCAGGCCTACAGTATGAAAGCGACAGCCATCTTCTGGGCCACAGTGGCTCTACACTTGGCCTGCACATGAATGTAGCGGCTGCTGCACCACTTTTAGCGGCCTGCAAGAGCGCCAGCCTGTGTGGGCTACAGCCACGCCGGAGCAGCAGTGCTGGGTATCAATCAGTCTGCAAAGAGGTAGGTACCTGCAAACTACCAGTAATAAGTCGTTGTTTGATATATAATCAATATGTTGAAGAATACCAAGAAAGCTCTGTGTGCTGCCCAGGTTAGTGCCGGCGGAGCGCCACCGTTGAATGGATCGTCGCCTGCAGCCCATGTCCCCCCTGCAACAAAGATCCGGTCCTTTTCAATGCCACGGTAACTATTGGGGCGGTGTGTGCCCAGGTGTCTTGTCTCTCTCTGTAATCCTTCTTGAACAAAAATCCTGGTTCCTCCGTACAGAGTCGCATCGCATAACCGGCGGCGGGGGGGCGGTCGTCGTCAACCCAGGCACGAGCCCTTGCCTTTTTGTTTCTTTTTCCTCTTTTTCTGCGTCATAACGTGGCTGCCTCGCTGCGGCCCGCAAACCTGCACGTGCTGCAAACCATTTTCATGTACCCAATCTAATTTACTTTGCAAGCATCTTGTCACCGCAGCAAAAAGAAAAAAAAAAGAAAATGCAATGGAAACCGCCAAGGGTACGGGATCGCTGCTCGGCAGCTCAACCACAAAAGGGCCCCATCATCTCTCTCTCTCTCTCTCTCTCTCTGCCCAAAAACGGTCTTTCAACCGACGGGCCCAATGCTCTCGATTCTCCTCACACATTGAAATAAGCCGCATGGTCACTGCGTATATCCCGCTCCCCCCTCGTTTCTCAATTCACGTCGTCCCCCCCGTCGTTTGCCCCAAGGCCTTTTTTTTTCAAGGCACTTGCCGAAAGACAAGCCACCGGGGAGAAGGAGGGGGGGCTTACCACGCCCCCCCTCCAGGGAATCCGCCCCGTCCTAGTCAAAGCCATGTGGAAACGTTCCAATTCAACCCGCGAGGCTCCAATTGAAGACCATCAAAATCAATCTCGTTTTTCCCTCTGGCCCTCTGAGGCTCCATCTGGATGACCCCTTCAGGTGAGGCGAACAGGCCATCACCTCCCCGAGGGAAGGGAGGGGGGGCGTGAGCCTCCAACCCCAGTCCTAGTCCACAGTCCCAGTCCCAGTCCCAGTCCCAGTCCCAGTCCCAGGCAACAAAGAAAAAACTTGCTCCTCGATGTTACCAGTTTTACATCAAGATGGAGCCGGCGCGCTGTCATTTTGTTAGCCGGTTTCCAACCTTTGTTAGGAAAACACTCGTTACCACACCGCCAATGTAGAGCGTAGCGGACTTGCTCGCTTGCTTGCTAACGTGAAGCCGAAAAATACACTCCATACAACTATCCAAAGAGCAATGACGACGACTCTTTTTTAGCCTTGATGGTAATAAAGAGCCAGCAAGGAGCCAACATGGGCCTACATCCACCCCCTTTGCTCTATGAGTCGATGACTCTGGGCGCTTCTTTTCCGTATATATTTAGCGTGTCCTCTTTTTTTCTTCCCACCCACGCCCATCCGCTTGTTCCGACGCGATTCTAGAATACCTTTTTTTCTTTCACTCTTTTCGACTGCGGCAGAGCCGATAACCGGAACCGAATTCCCCCCCCAGTAATGTAGTCTGGCGTAGTCGTAGTGGGATTGCCCAAACGATTACGACTTGCTCCGGCAGGTCGGCTGCAAACAACAACACGCTCCTCCACCCAGAGAAAGCCTCGTCATCGCAGAAAGCATTCGTAGTGCAGGGCTGGGTTGGGCTAGTCAGAGCCGCTGTGATGCAGAACTCTACGGCAGCCCCGTGGCGTTGGGGGGGGAGACTCCGTTTTCTTACTCGGCGCATCGTCTGATTACTGCGACGGGCAATGACCGAGGCTTTTTTCCCTTGCGGCTCGTCAAAAAAGACTTGATGCCTTGGTTTCTGTTTCTGGTTTTCCTCCTCTCTGTAATAATAGCCTGAATCGTTCGTGATGGGCCTACTAATAAGGCGTCAAGGCACTAGAACGGCACATTCCGCCAACTTGCGCATAAACAGCAGCCACGTGTAATTTCGGTGTCTCTGCCATGACATTTCGCATTCTGCAGCAAAACGACTTTTTGCCCTGCCTTGGGCCCATTCTCAATATCACGCACGCATCATGTAATAGCCCCCCCGGCAGCGAGAGGTGCATTTGCACACACACGACCCTCCCCGGCACAGCTGCAACGGAGGAAAGCTGCTGGTGGACTAACTCCGTAGGCACCCGGCATACTATTAATGGAACCACCGTCCGTTTTGGCCCCCTCCCCATTGTCCCTCTGCTGCTGCTGCAACCACAATCTACAAAAAAAATTGCCATTTGCGGGGCTGGGGGGTAATAACTTCGTATAGCATACATTATACGA
>LNDK02000024.1:811302-955653 GCA_001455915.2 Samsoniella hepiali | reverse complement strand
TATAACTTCGTATAATGTATGCTATACGAAGTTATTAGGGGGGGGGTGCGTGCTTGCTTTTCGCCCAGGACGCCGCCGCCGCCCATGTCTTCTTTGGACAAGGTGGCGTTGACGGTGGCTCGGCGGCGGCGGGCAACAAGATGCATGTCACTGCCCGTTTGTAGTGGTGGTAAAAATAGGCGGCCGCTCTTTTCCTTTTTGCGCATCCATAGGCTCACATGTGCTTTTTTTTGCGGCTGCTTCCCGGGGGGGGGGGGGGGGCTCCAAAACAGTTGATTGCTTTGCTTCCTTGGATTTCGGGCTTTCTTCTACATACCCTGGGCAGATCTCACCTTTGCCAAGTCAAAGGGGGCAACTTCTTTGTGCAGCATGCACAACTTGGCCGTTCTCTCGCTCCATTGCGCGCCAAAAACGTTGGGCCGGCTTGTATAAATCTGCACTTGAACAGTACAAAGTGTTGTGCTCTTTGAAGAACTCGACAGAGTTTCGTACCAGGCAAACCATGTCGTAAAACTATGCAAAGTCCTCGCTCGCTTTTTGAGTTTTCTTTTCTTTTTTCATCCTTTTTTTTTTTCAAATAAAAATAAAAATAAATAACACGTAACATCGCCAGCGGCTTAATTTATGCCGGTAATAATGCAGAAGCACTTGCCCTGAGCAAACACATACACAAAATGGCTCCCTTGCCGCCCCAATCATCTCGCGTAGAAATGCAACACTTTCTCTTCCCTTGTCACAGGGCTGGTTTGAAGACCAGGGGTTTTGGCATCCGTCCCTGTCAGGGTGCACGGAGTTTTTCCGTTTCCCTTTTTTTTTCAAATGAAATGCCAGACTGGTTTTGCCACCGCCAAAAAATCTCCCATGGTTCATCGACCTATGTCATTAACAATAGAGTAGTATAGCCCACCAGGCACTGTACCTTTTTTTTTTGACAAGGAAAAAAGAGCCCTCGTTCGGTACTCCGTGCTAGAGAACGGGGCACTATTATTGACAAATGCCCCCCCCCCCCCCCGCCTCTCCCTTTTTTTTCTCCACACCCCTCCCCCGCCCTCGCGNATGGTGAGTGTGTGAGTGTGTGTGTGTGTGTGGTTGGTGCTTGTACCAGTTGCGTGCAGGCAGGCCAGGTGCTCGGCATAACGCCGACTCGCTGTCGTACAGAAAAAGTCGCCCACGAATATTTCTCGGTAATTGTCGGCTTCGGCTGGCGGGTTAGCGGCTGGCCACTTCCTTCACGTAATAACTTCGTATAGCATACATTATACGAAGTTATACGACATGTTTTCTCTCCAACCCCCTCCCCCGGCCTAGCGCCATGGGGGGAGAAGAAACTTTCGATGCAGAAACTGGACAAAAACAAGGGCGACAAGAAAAAGGGATTTGGGAGAGCGAAACGGAAAGCATGTGCACAAGCGTTTCCTTTCATGTGCTGGCTGCGTAACAACAAGAAGATGCCCTTGTCTGTGTGACTGAGTGAAGAAGGGGTGTGTGAGTCAAAGGGGGGGGTGTGTCCCATTGTCGGCTCGAGCGTTCAACTACAAATGTCTTACATTCACGCCCTCTTTCACGACTCTCCCGCTATTTTCGCCTCCCTTTCTCCGATGTATGTGCCAGGAAACTCTGTTTTGGAGCACGACACATGCGGGAACAGTGTCCAATCATGCAATCCCCTCGGCGCTGCCCACCCAAATTGGGGCCTGGCCAAGTGAGTCGCTCGTCACAATAATCCGTGCACGCTTCAGGCATCAAACACGACGTGTAGTAAATGTAAATAAACTCTGGCCAGTATGGCCGACTCTTCAACATTCAGGTTCTATCTAATAGATTTCCTAGTCAAGAAAGAAACGAAACAAACAGTGCAAAGCGATTCTGTGGCTGTTTCAGCCCCCTGTACATAAACTCCGTCGCAAATCCCATGATAAGCTATGCATATGTCCCATGTGCCTTTCCCTCTATCCTGTGTTGTGTGTCCATGGTATTGTATTTCCCAAAAAAAAAAAAAAACGCTTGGTATCCCGAAATTATTTGCCTCTGGCAGTTTCCCAAAAAAATAAGTGCTATGCGTGAAATAAAAAACAAGTGAGAATAGTAAGCTGGCGTTCACTTAAGCAGTGCCTGCTGCTTCCTCCTCGCCTTCGGCGTCTTCACCCTCATCTGAGTCGTTGTCTGAGTCGTCAGACTTGGGAGGCTCCCAAGTCTCCTCGAGCTTCAGGCCCTTGCCAGCAGGCTCGGGGTGGCGAAAGGTCGAGCCCAGCAGAGACGTCACAGTTGAGCGATAGTTGTTGAGCTGCGGGTCTTCCTGATGCTTCTCAGGAGTATCATACAGGCCCATGCCAACCAAGATCTCGCCTTCTTCTTCCTCTGCAGCCTCCACCTGATGGAAGGAGGCTGGTCTCTCTTGCACAGGCACTTGCTGCTGCTGTGGTGGTTGGAAGAAGGTCTCTGGTGTGGGCGGTGAAGTCCTGTTGAAGCCGTGCATGATAAAGTTGTTCCAGTCAGCGCTGTTGTGGCCCTGCATCTGGACGGGTTCCATGCCGGATGGAAACGAGTTGGGGAACATCTGTCCCTCTTCAGTCGGTGTGTAGATGGCTCCGGGCTTCTGCATCATCTCCCATCCCTCTGCACCAAAGTACTGGTCATTCTCCAGAGGCGGGAAGGCGGCGGGGAGTGGCGAAAAGGAGGAAGCAGGAGACGTGTTTGTCGAGTACGACTCGACCATGGGAGAGGGCGAAAATTGAGGGCCGACACCAAGGTACATGTCTTGGTAGTCGGTATACATGTTTGGCGTGGAGAGCGGGTTGGTGCTAGGTGTGTGTTGAAAGTTGACCTGAGGAGCGAGATGCGAAGACGGATGCCAGCTCAGTGGTCGACCTTGGCTGGCCATGGCTTCTTGTCTGGGGGGTCCCAGATATTGAGCAGTGTTGAGATATTCCAGGACTTGCTGCTGGCGGCGGGGGTTGTTGCCATCGTTCATCATGGTCCTCCTTCTAGCAGCCATGATGGCAGATCTGGGGCTGTTGTTGGCGCTGGCAGGCTTCATAACCCGCATGGCTGTGCCGGCTCGTTGGCCAGTAGATCCTCGTGAAAGTTGACGGCCAACTGCTTGGCCCATGTAGAAATCATCGTAGTACATTTGTTGGGGGTAGCCTGCAGCATTCTGCGTGGGCATCCCATAAGCAGGATGTGGCATCATTTTGCCGTCTCGAGGTTGCTGATATATGGTGGTTGTTCGTGGTTGATGGTGGGGGTGTATATATGGGCGCCGAAGAGCTTGTGCGGGCTGCCAATTGTACACGGGCAAGGCTCCTTATATGTTGCAACTGCGTAGTTCAAAAAAGGTGCTGCTGAGGAAAAAGTCTTTCGGTCGATGTGAGGAATAAAAGAACCAAGGTTGAAGAGGAATGGATCCAGCGTGGGTTAAGTAAGGTTGCAAGTTCATGGCAACGACAAGGAGCAAATAGGGCGAAATCGAAAGGGGCGTTTATTAGTTCCATGGGAGTAGTGTCGTACGGGACCACAGGCAGGGGCGGGAGTTGGGTCATGGTGTTCAAACAGGAAAGAGCTGGATCAAAGCCCGGCGGTAGGTTATAGAGTGAATGTGTGAGTTGGACTAGTGCAACGCCAGATCCAATTTGAAGACATGGGCAAAACTTACACCCCCTCAGGCGTGCTGGATCTTGGTGTGGGCCAGCGAGAAAGCAGCCCAAGTCCCAGCCTTTTGCAACCACGAACAAGGGTCTGGTCTCTCTTTTTGCCTTTGTCGGGGCTTGATGGCTTGACACCGCTGCAGCACACACGCCACACACCACACGCTGCGCCGACCGTGCAGCGCTAGCAGGCTTCCTGTGCCTGGAGCAAGCTCGGCGGTTGGTTAGCAGCGTGATGGATGCATGCAGGCATCTATCCTTGGAGTCGCCAAACGTGTGGGTGGCCTGGGGAAAGACGCCGAGTCCATGAGTCGCTGCAGGGGTGCTCCGTAGGGTAATACTTGGCACGACGCCGCGTTGCTGGAAAAGCGAGCTATTTGTGTCTATGAACACAACAGCGTTGGTTTGCTTTTTGGACACTTGCCGTCTCCTAGACAGTCGGGTTCTCGCCCTTTTGGCATCATTTTCAAAGTTCAACGTTTCTGATCCATCCTGGAGCCCATGCGGTGGGCAGGTTTTCCGAGCCGCCCCTCCCAGAGCCAAGGATTGCCGTCCATGCCTGCCTGGTACGGCTTGTGTGGGCGCTGATACTAGGTAGAGAAGAGGGTGGGCTGCGTGATACGGGGCAGGCGTACAAGGGGTGTCTCATCAGATGGATTCCAGGTGCAAAGACCTGTTTAATGGATCACAACCAGCAGAAGGGATGGAGAAGAAATAGCTTCCATCTGAGCGGCGCCAATACCCTGGCGGCGGAGAAGCAGAGTGGGCGCAACAATAGCGCAGCGCCAGCCGAGCCTTAGCCAGTCGATGGCGTGTCGTCAAAAAGTGTGGCGACCTTGTGGAGCTTTTGTCACTTTTTTTAAATTCTTTTTCGCTGGCTTTGCTTTGCATCAAGACCGTAACACAGCCGCGCGAGTTGCGAGCGGCATCGTGCTCCGTCCTGCGGCACATTTGCGCTGTACCATCCAGTCCCGCCGCGTGGGACCACGACATCCTGTCAAGGGTGTATTTTTTTTTTGTCACAGCCAGAGTTTTCTTGTGGCGCTCCAACGGACAAGCAGGTTCCGCTTGTTGGATACTGGTAATCCATGGTGTCAGGTATTTTGACTCTGGAACAGGGATCGGGAGTGATGATCACGGGCTACTGAGTACTGGTGCAGCTGGTAGACCAGTCACTTGGTTGTTTGCTGTGGAGGTCAAGAAAGCGAAAGACGTGTCTGTCCGGTGTAGCAAATTAGCGTTTTCGTGAATGACAGTCGGCGGGGAGTTGCCTGAAACTGAACTGGTCTGGCAATCAATGACAAAAGGATATTGCGGTTTCTGTACCGAGCTGGTTAGTAGCAGGAAACGATAGTTCAGCAGCTCGTAAAGAAGACCAGACCAACCAGCCAGCACAGGCCGATCCCCGCTTTAACCGCCCGAAGCCAAGTGCAGCACCAGTCGGACAGCAACAAAAAAAAAGTAAGATGGAATAAAACATAAAAAAAGTTCTTGCTTGATGGGACTCTTGGAAGGGATGCGGAAGGGTGTTGCTGGGGGCACGCTGCGGTGTCGGGATAGCGGTGACGCAGCCTCCCATCAGCCATTCGCATACCGCGGACAAGAGTCGAAGGCCTAATCTGGAGGGTGGCGTGGACGACGGTGGGCGTGGGCCCAGACCCTGTCGAAGTTTCTTGGGAATGAGGATTCAAACGCAACGAGGCTCGTGAGTGGGGGAGTCTCCAGCTCCCGGGACGAAGTTGATGCCTGTCTTGGATTGGAAGCGGGTGCCGGTGGGGAGGGCAGAGAGTCGCTGTCGCAGGGCCACCGACATGTCCATCCTTGGAGTTGCATGCACATCACTTTTTTGCTCTTGCTTTCTTTTCGGCTTGGTGCTGATTGACGTTCGTTGAGCCCGGCTCTGCCCATTCGCTGCTGGGCTTGACTAGACACACCCTTCAAACGGCAAGGCGCCTCCCCACAGCCCAATTCACCCGCGACAGGGTGTGTGGTGGGCGTTGGCGTAGCAAAAAGAAAGGGCAGCACCAGCAGATGCAGGGCCTGAGGGGGATGTCTGTAATAAACGAAGCCGATCTCATCAACTTTTTTGGTGCCCACTCAAGGAGGCTTGCTCCGTATTGCTGAACTCTCGAATTTCGCTCGTCCCGACGCTGACGAGGCTAGCCAGGACGAACCACGGTAGTGCGCGTTGTGCATGACCCAGGGCGATTATCTGAGCAGGTCGGTCTGGTTCAGTATTATGGAGAAGCAGCAAGCCCTCTGCCGGAGCAAAGACTCACACGAAGCAATGCCCGTTTTTCCAAGCCCGCGTGCGCTGTGCTAGCTGTGGCGAAACCAGTCGAGTTTTGGCTCTCAGTCTGCAGTGCTGCAACGTGGGACGACGGGGGCGTCAGCCATGGCGGTGTCGGAATCGATGATGGTGATAGCTTGCATGTCCGAGAATGTAGTCATCTCTTGTTTTCACGAGACGGGTGGTTCCAGACCACGGCTACCGAGATGGGGAGAGGAGGCGGGTTTGCTAGTTTGCAGGTTGCACGCTTTGCTACGCACGTACTGGGACCAGTACGCTAACAGTATTGCCGGCTGTCAAGCCTCCAGCGCGCTCCACCCGTGCACGACAGCAGGACGCCAGGACACCAGGATGCCAGGACCAGGACACCAGGACACCAGAAAGTAGGACACCAAGACACCAGGACAGGACACCAGGACAAGTGGTGCTCAGGTGGTCCAGCGTCGTGCTTGGGTTACGGTGGAGCTCTTTGAGGCGATGGCGGGAAGCTTTGTCATGCAGCCAGCCAGCAACCAGAAGAAAAAAGAGGCGGCCAGCCAGAGCGACACGCCATCCGGATAACACAAAGGCAAATGCAGGCCAATGATTATCATCAGGCGGTCCCCGCCGCCTGTGACGGCCGCTAAAAACCTAACCACGACCGAACCACACAGCAGCGCCACCCACACACAAGGAGGCAGCCGTAGTGCTACCTAGGTACTGTTGGCAGGAGTCTCGCACTTCCCTTTTTAGCGGCCTGCAACTTGCCAGGGCAAAATGCGGCAGCAGTTTACAGCGCCCACCACCCACTAAAACAGGTAGCCCAGAGAACCCCCACACCACCCAGCGCTGTCTCCCAGCCAAAATGAGCAGGATTCCTGCCCTGCCCGTCTTTTGACTCTTGTGCTATCCCGTCAAGGGTTTTTGGGGGCCCGTTTAGCGGCCCATTTAATCTTTTTTATTTATTGGTTTTTTCTTCATTTCTTTTTTTTTTTGGTTTGTTTTTTTTTTCTCTTCCTTTGCTGCCGCCTGGCCGCGTGGCGGTCAGCCAACCAACCAAAAGGTTAACCTCTTACAGCGGGAAGCGGAGCCCCGCCCCGACGGCGGCGGCGGCGGCGGCGGCGGCGGCGCACCGCGGCGTGAAACCGACCCAAACATTCACATTACATCGATACGGAGACCGAGATGATGCTGGGACTGCCTCTTTTGGTTGCATGGCGGCTCGCTACTTTCTCGAACCTCTGCCACGGCACTGCATGCAAGCTCCAAAGGTCTCACGGCCTGTGATTGCCATGATACACACATCCCACATGTTGCTCCTCCTCCACCAGAGGCCCCGTCGCCTGATGAGCAGCATATGTGGCCCGCCACTTGGTTCTGGTTTCATCCACTGGACACTTGCACCTGTGTAAATTGCATGTTGCAGCCAGACGAGCAGATCTCGGAGATATTCAAGCCATAATATAGGTCGGTGGCGGCATAGCCGTGTCACCCATTTTCGCCAGCCCTCAACATTTCTCGTTCTGCGTCTCTCTGCCTCTATTCGTTCAAGCCCGTTCCCCCAGTCGTGAGCTGTCTGTCCGACGGAGCCTTGAATCACATCGCCTGTTAGAATGCCAGGGATGGCCCTTTTGGTTGAAACTATGCAGCCATCCAACGGGAGCTGACACACAAAGTCGCAGCCCAGCATCCAAGCCTTCCATCACACAGCGTCCTTGACACGGCAGAAGCAAAATTACGCCAGCCAAACAGTTGAGCAAATGCATGTCGGGTCAGTCCACCATGCTGCCTCCCCTCCTAGCGCACATTCGCTTTCCGAACTGTGATACTGGTGGCGTTGTGGTCCTTTCCTCGTGACAGAGGCTACGTGCGCGCTGCAGCATCACCCCCCGGCAGCTCAAACGGACGGGAGGAGAAATCAAAAACCGTCGGTAACTAGAGTTGCCTTGTCCCAATGCACATACCAGTGCTGAATCTGGTAGTGGTAGGGGTGGTGTGAAGTACAGGTGGAGGTGGTGGACAACTCACTACTCGTGTCTCGTTGCAGTTGACAATGCGGAATTGCTCAAGCGGGCACTAGCCTCTAAATAGGCTCCGCCACTGATTGATGGGTGCAAAGAGCCCACCGTCCTGTCGACTTTGGCCACCCTTTGTGTGCTTGTGCTTCCAGCAAGAAAGTCTGGCGGGGCGACGCAAAAGGCTGGCTGGGGGGCTTTTTCGGTGGGCTGAGCTCAAGGCCGGCGCCATACTGCAAGGCTTCTGTTTCTCTCTCGAGCAGCTATCCCTGCTGCTGCTCGTCACATTATTCTTAGCCGCTTGCTGTGCGTCCCTCGTGCGCATTGGTGGGTGGTGGTGCGCCCGGGCGCGGGTTGTGTATGTGTGTGTGCCAGCCATTCACAGCGAACGAAAGCCCATCCAAAACATGCCACACGAGGGCCAAAAGGCCAAGCCGCAGCCTGGTCTCCCGAAAGCCGTGCCCTGCAATATTGGACGCGGTACCGAGGGGGACCTCAAACGAGTCCCAAAAAGTAAGCAGCCATAGGCCGCCGGCTAGCCAGTTGCGGGAGCCTGTCCTTCCCCAGCCCCAGCTTCCGCCAGCTCATTGCCTTTGTCTGCTGAAAAAAAGAGGTTGTTTGTCAGTCGACATCCCGTTTTAGCTTTTTTTGGGCCCATTTTCTGCACATGGACGGGCTATCTCTCTCTCCTCGTGCTTGGCGGCGGACACTGCAGAACAACAACAGCAACCCGTTTACGCCGCCGGCCCCGCGCCCATGACACAGGCGAGGGCCATAAAAACGGCAATGCCGTTGCCTTCACCTGTGGCTTGTTACGCCTGCTTGCCGTGAAAGAGTGCCCCAGAATCCAGGGTGACCATGTCGGTACGAGTACGGAGGGTGCGCCTCATGCGCTGACAAGGACGGTTGCGAGTTCGGTGCTTGCAGCACAAATCGAGATGAACGCTGTTCCATTTTTTTGCTGGTTTGGATGGGCTCCCGTGATGCATGTGAGTGAGACCTTGGGTGCACAAGCTAAACGGGCAGGTAATGGCGCTGTGGGAAAAAACAAGAGTTTCTCCCCTCGGCGTCCCCCTTGTACGTCCCTCTCTCTGAGGCGCAAATGTCTGATCCGCTTTCCGGCTCGGTAAAGATCAAAAAGCAAATACCTTCCAACTCGTATCATGAGCCTAGCAGTTTTACCCAAGGCAGCTTGTTTCAGACAGGTAGTAGTGTCCTGGTACCTGTCAGGTTGAATTCACCTACGGCGGTGCTTGTTCCGCATCTGCGGCCTTGTGCATGTGCCTCATCTGGACAAGGGACGTGCAAGGTTGCTTTTTTGACTTTTCATTCGACGACGAGCCACCGTGCCAGGAGGCCCTGCTTTGTTCGTTATTCCCTCCAATCTCCACTCCACCATATTGTTGCAGCAGCCATCGTGGTCGTTAACCCCAGCTTGCCTGTAACAGTAGCCGCTGACACGCCCCCCCTCCTCCAAGACAGCCTTTCGAAAGACGTGCGGGAGTGACCTGTAATACCATCACCACCGTTCTGGGACCCTGCACCAAATCGTAGCGGGTGGGCATGTCGGACTGAGGTATGAGGCCGGCTCCCCAGCATGCGGGCTTCCTGCCTCAGAAGTACTGGCGGGGGAAGCAGCAGCCCTCTTTTTGCAAAGTTGCACTGGCATTCGCGCAAGAGTTTACAGAACGGGGCACATGTCGCGGCGGAACCATTTGCGCCCGGAGACTCCTTTCGAGCAGGCTCTCGCTGTTTAATACGACTTTGTACAAGGAAGGTTCCCTGCATGGCGCCACGAAGAATATAGCAAGAGGAGGCAAGGCGGCAACATTGAATCTACGCATGTAATCTCGGTTGCTCCCTGCTGACAGTGCAGCATTGGTAGCATTGAATACATTGGAGCCACTCCAACTGACCTCTATCCATCTGTGCAGCAATGGTGGGCCAGGGAAAAGATCCCGAAAGCTACTCTGGTCTCCAGACCTGTTTGCGGCGCCGGTGCCATCTAAGGTTTCATATCTCACCATCTATTATTCCTTTTTTTCCCTTTTTACATTATTGGCAGGAGTGGAGCGAGATTCTGTCTACTCCCACGCTACAAGATATGGGTGGCTTCATCCTCCAACACATCTGTTGCCACGGGATGCAGTGAGACCATCCATCTCTCTTCCCTCTCGGGTAGCATGTCTTTGCCATGTTTTTTTAATCTTCCATGTTTCTTTTGTTGGGCCGCTCACGGTGGATCTGTCGCCCAACTGCTCCTACACGGACGCGGCACCACTCACACGCTTTTTTCCTCATCTCTTTCCCCGCCGCCTAGGCCTGAGACGGCTTGCCCAACTCCATAGCGCCCTTCAACGCCACCAAGCAGCGACACACAAAGCAAGCTTGCTGTGTGAAGCAAGCCTACTGGTAGGACTGCATAATCCCGGTCTTCTGGGCTCGCCTTGTCCTACGCCTGCCCCCACACGCCCCCCCCCTTTCTACCCCGACTCGGCTAAAACTCGACGTTCCGTTGCTCCCGTGCGGCAATACTACTTTACAGTTGCTTCGTGACTCGTCATCAATCCATGATGCACCTGGGACCATACTGGATTACTCCTTCGCATTGTGAGCAGCCACCTGACTACTCAAATGATCTGCCCAGCACATACCAAAACCTCGGGGGGTGGCCGATGAAATAATATGGATTTAGTGCTGTGGATTGCTCATAGTGCCAAGGCTGAGGTGAAGCCTGACGGAATCGTTATTGTGACGGCCTCAGTAATACGGAACGTCGCTGACATTGTGGCTCTTGTTGGAAACTTGAAGTGCAATACTTTACCAGTAGGTCTTGCTTCGAACGGCAGTAGCCACAACCAGGTATCTCGGCAGCACAGCATTGCATGCATGCTTTACAGCTAAAACGGGCGTGCCTTGATCCAAAACGAATGGTCCATTATCATTGGCACGTTATCTAGTCACTTGCATTCTTATGGTCAGCCGAGCTGCAAGGCTCGCCCTCCTAGTAATAACAATCAAAGGTCGTCAGAGCACTACATGACTGCAGCAACACCAGAGCCGCTTTCCCATCCGTTGTTTGCCGTCGGTGCCGCCCTGGTATGTTGTGGGCCGTCGTCGTTCCTTTGAATCTTGAATCAGCGCCTGCTGACGAGATGATGGCGGTTCGCATCAAAGCTCCGCCAAGACGCTGAAGGAGCTGAAAAAAACAAACAGAACCGATTACGAGAAAGGATTCTCACCGCTTGTACTCTTACCAACATTACACTTCACTACAACATCTTCTACAAAGTACTTTGTTGACGGGCCTTGAGCCGCCACGCTACCAGTACAGACTTTCTGTCCTCCACTCAGGGACCTGCCCAGTTTAGAATAGCAAACCAGGAGCCTACCCACGCGTTCCCACTGGACAAGAGCCCATCAACCCATTCAAGCCTGCCCATGTCCGGGCCACGGACGATCCCCCCGTCGGTACAGGGTCCACATGAGCGGTAGCGGCCCCCCGATGGCACCTCCGTCATATTCTCCATCTTGGCTCGTCCCCCGTCCGGGTCTCGTCTGGCCATCGGCTGACAGTTTGAATTTTTCTCCTTGGCCCCAGAGGCCGCTATTCAAAGTTGGATGATGCCACTCACCGCCGCTGAGGCTGAATCGACCCTGCCCGGCCTAATCTCCTCGCCATGACACACGGGGTTTTTTTTTTGCTTTCACGACTACTACTAGTTCCTGCACCCCAGCACAGCTAACTATACCTGTAATTAATTTCCATTCCTGGGAGGAGGGTGCTGTCTTCGAACTCTTACCGTTACGCCACCTTTCGGACCACTCGCTTCGGGCGAGGAATCACACGGCAGGGATGGACGCTCCAACTCAATTACCAGTCCACTGGACCATACCAAGCCAGGTAGTGAATTCGCCAGTGATACTGTGGATATGTGGCTCTCTAAAGCGCATGCATGGTCACCCTGGCTGCGGCGACCCGTCCAGCGGCATCTTAAAAGCCAAGTTTCTCAGTGCCCTTTTGTCACGCTACGCCACGCGTAATGCCATTGCCCAGACGCGGGACCGGGCTATGCTGTTCTACTGGAGTACTGGTACGCTGGTCTTGCGCTGAATTCACAAAACAGGAGGCTTGAAACGAGCGTCGAGGTTATACCAAGACTGCTAATAATGCCTGTTCTGAGTGCTAACACCTGATGCTGAGGGGACTTGCAGCCACCCCTGCAGCCACACCCTCGGGACCGACGTCACCTACCGAATTTGAAGAGTCACAGAGGCATCGTCAACTAGGGATTCACATCACGTGGCATTTGCTTTTTTTCTGTCACCTTCCTCAAGTTCCAAGATTGTCGTGTTCACCTACCGTTCGAGAATGAAGGGTCAACCCGGCCTTATCCTTCACGCTGTCTTGGCAAGCAGCGCAACTCGGCACTGAAGGCGTCGTCATTTCAATCCAGTGGGTGTATGGGATAATGGATGATATGCACCACCGGGCTTGCCATCACCATCACCGTCATGTACCTTGCACTTACTTCGTGGGCCAACACTGCCGACAAACTTGCACATTCACCAGTCCGGGAAGGGATCCCAGCCAGCATTTTTGCGTGACTAGCAAGCACGCCGATCAGCGCCAGGCACGCAGCCACTTTGGCCCTTTTTCGCGGCTTACTTTAGCTGCAGCGATAACGGAACTACTGGTAGCAAAAAGAGCACACAGCACAACACACGCCCCCCTCCGTGACGATCCAGAGGACGGACGGACGGCCGGCCGGTCTGCATAGCAAGACGGGCGTCGCCCTTCCAGACGGAATACATCTAAAAGCGGAACAGCCATGAAGGATTTTGAGACGGTTCAATGCATCGTGCAGGGGGCAAGGTCGCAACTAAAGCCCCAACCGCCCGCTCATGCCTGCCTGCTGCTCTCGCCACTAGCCGGGCCGTACTACTAAGCACCGAGAAAGCCACAGATGCCTGGGGGCATATGGCGAGCTGAGACACCCCCGGTCTGCGAAATCTGTACTAATAAATTGGACACAGGTAGTGACTGTCTCTGTTTCCACAGAGCCGACAGCATTTCTTCTCTCTCTCAATAATTGGGGGTCTTTTGGGAGGGGTCTCACCATGCAACCAATTTAGTCCAAAGTCGCGCACCTCGCGCACGCCCTCCAGAACAAGTTTTGTCGTACCGGGGGTACAGGTAATTGCATAATGACCCCTATGGAGTTCTCTCTGCGTATGCGAGAGATCGTGCAGTCAGTCCTCCCTTCTGAGAGCCATTATCAAGCCAGCAGAAACCGTTGTCACCCTTTTGCTGCCCACCCCTAGTCTCGTCAACCATGCAGACCGTGCAGAGGCGGGAAATACGAGGCCCAGCATTTCCTTGGGAGTCGAATCTTGCCTGAAAAGCGTTGCTTTTCGCGACCTTGCCACCAAGCTATTTGATCGGGTAGGCTTTGGCTACTGAAACCCAGCTTCTGGCTGCGTTGGAAAGCATATTTCGCATCATTGACATGTCACTTTTTTCTTTTTTGTTTGCATGTCCAGCAGTCGTCTCCTACCGTGTTGCCCGATTTTGCTTTGTTGCAACGCCACGTTCCGGTGGTTAAAGCACGGTTGCTTTGAGCCAAAGCTTTCCCTAGCAGACTTGCAAAAGCAAGAACCCAAGCTGCTTTTCTCGTCTGGTTGGGCACACACATGGCTGTTTTCACTTCTCTCGCAGCGTCGCACCAACGAACACCGCGAAACAGGGAGTACAGCGTGTCAGCATATCTAAGCCGCACGGTCCTGGCGTCTCTTCTCCAACATGGGGGCAGCTGAATGTGATCAACCAAGGGCAGCGGTTCGACGACGTCTTATCCAGGTGGGCTGTGAGGTATATGCGTGGGTGATGGACACACCAAGCAAGCACAAAACACTCCGGGCGAACCTTGCGGCGCTCAAACACAAGTGGAATGGTATGCTACCTGAGTCGCCGAGCGAAAAGAAGCCCACAATGGCTGCAGGCCTGCAAACTCACACTCCAACTACATCTTGCCGACATATGTTTTGCCTTTTGGCGCTGCAGGTTCTCCCTGTTTGTTTCACCGCCCCCGAGATTTGCCATTTCCATTTCCATTTGTAGCACAAGCGCCTACCTACCATGTTTTTCTTCGACTTGTTCTGACGGGTACCATCGTATTACTGCCGTAACGCATCGCGACGAGGGTTCCTCGAATGTCTCGCATTGTGCGACAGCAAAAAAAAGAAACCTCAGGCCTCAGATCTAGGCTCTTTCTTCCCGTTTTCATACCAAGTATTCTGACACACCTTCCCGGCAGGACCAGTGGAGAAAATGAGGCGTAACAAAAGGAGCAGTTCACTAGCATTTCGGCATCGGGCAATCGCCCGCATGTAGAACGGTGCTTTGGAACACTGAGGGGCCACGGTGCGTGGTTTATTTGCTTCTGCTAGGCACAGCACGCCCGGATCACGCTCTTGTCACAGGCCCGGCGCTTCTGGGCGTGCATAATGTCGTCACCTAGCCGGGCGAAACCTTCGCGCTGCACCTTCATAGTAGCCAAGTCGACCGCAAAACGCACGCAGCGACGCGCATCCCAGGATGTCTCCTCCTCGTGGTTACCGGTGGTTAATCCGTATAACATTCCGGCAATGAATGTATCTCCTGCTCCCACAGAGCTGTTTTTTTCGGTCCATGTTAGCTCTTTTTGTTTCATACATCGCGGGTCCTTTTTTTATGACAGACACCCCCCTCCATCGCCTCGCAATCGGTGGGGGGGAGGGAAGAAAAAAAGGAAAGAGAGACATACTCTACCACAGTTACCGCATCAGGCTGCTGTTCGACGGGACAGTGAATCTGGTCTCCGGATGAGTGAGACATGGCAAAGGCGCCGCCAGCTCCCCAAGGGCACAGGGACAGGGATCTAAATAACGGCGCGTGGTTAGATTTGTAAAAGACTGCAGCTACCCAAAATTACAAGGGATCGAAAAAAAAAAAGGAAGCAGGGAACGTACGCCTGCCCTCTGGCCTCAGTCGTCAGACAAGCCATTGCTGAATCATATCCGCTCTCCTTGTGTTGACGGGTCGAGTTAGCTTCAAGACTGACTGAGCGTCAACGAGGAATCCCGTCTCTCTCAAAAAGGGGTCGGTCATATGCTGTGAAACTGGCTTGCTCTCTCGCGACATACCTCTGCCCACACTTTGGAGTAAAAGACCACATCTGCCTCGGCAGCCAACTCACGCAGCCCTTGTCTCGCTGGCTTCTCGACTTCGACGCTGATTTTGGATCCAGGCAGGATGCGGCGCAAAATTCGAATGCATTCAAGCGTGGTTTCTGGTATGCGACCCTAGTTGCTTGATATCAGACGAGAACTCTTCTCCCCCTCGCCCCTGTGCATCTGCATAATATGGCCGGTGTCGCTTACCTCAAAGTGCCACCAAGATTTGCCCTCGGCTCTGAAATCGCGAGCGATGGCCTCGAACTCTGCGACTGTCATTTCATCGAGCGCGTTGTAGTTGACCAGCGTTCGGCTGCCCGTCTCCTTGCTCCGTATGATGTAGCTGCTCGCTGCCTCGGTGGCTCCTTCGCGGTAGATGCAGTGCTGAAAACTAATGGGCGTGGCATCTCCAAAGGACTGCATCACTTGCTGTGTCGCCGCGCCGTCCTTTTTTGGTAAACATGCTACCAGATGCAGGCGGTTTCTCGAGGAGGGATCTCGGGCACCTTTGCCATCGTCGCGACGCACAATAAGCTGTTGTAGCACTTCTAGCGAGTTTGCGCAGTTGCCACCGCGTCTTGTTTCCAGGTTGGAGGCCCGTAACTTTGTGTCCTCCTCTGGGTAATGTGGTACGCTGCGGTGCCCAGACGAGATCAGCGCCGGGTTGACCAAGACGTCGTGCGTGGGTGGGAAATACTTACGTTAGGATGGTATCCAGGTAGCAGGCTCCTACCATGACGATGCCCATCCTCGCGGTATTGATGTGCCCTCGATCTCGGTTGCAAGGTCCCCGATATTGTTAGGAAGGCTGAAGCTTTCGTCCCCGCGTGGCTTTGAGAACTGCAGTCCGAATTCGGCTCCAGTAAATCCTGTGGCTACAGCACTTGAGCATGATAGCACAGGCTGGAAAACCTCATTATACAGTGGCATTTCAGAGACATCGATACTAATATTTCCTGGTATCATACGCATTTATCTATATTTATCCTAGATACGTACTCGTCCACCGGTATTGACGTCCAGATTAGGGAGGCCATGACGTAGCCTACCCTAGAGCAGACGTAGAAACCAGCACCCAGAGATTCAACGGTACGTGATAGAATGAGGGAAGAAAATCATTGAGGATATGTCAGTATTCCAGCACACTGTCTAATTTTCTTTCCCTGCAGTCGATCTGATCTCGCAAGCCACGCAGTACCCCGCGTCATCACAGGCTCAAAGGTTTTTGGTGGGGTTCAACGCGACACATAGTCAGCTTCGAGCTTTGGCTTCAAAGTTAAACTTTCCCTGACAACATACTATTCCGCACTTCGACTACAGAGATTTGGTATCATTGAAACCGCGCGACTAGAATACTTTGTCCCGAGATATACAAGGCGACTGCGCGATAGCTTCTGGCACCCTTTGCCGGCGACCCCGGATCCAAACAGGATGGAGGCGGACAGGGCCCCAAGCGAGGGGGACAAGCCCAAACCGACAGAGGAGCAGCCTGATTTGGTATTCGATGATTGCTCCGCCGATGGCAGTGATGAGGACTGCAAGGCGGTAGAGGTTCGTGCCTGCTCTGCTTCCGCTGCGATTGGAAGGCGTGGCAGCGCGCTGAATCGCGATACTAATGCGTGCGACGATGCGTTCGATATAGGTTGTATTTGATCCTTCGAACCCATATAGACGAAAATCCTCCCTTGTATCGTCAGAACACCCGCGAACCTCCATTACCGTGCAGCGCAGACAAGGCATGGTGCAGCAATACCTCGAGAGCCAGCGACACGGCAACGAGCCCCAGGCGGCGAAGTCATATCGGGCGCATCCTGCTCTAGGCGGCGCCAGCTCCCCGATCGACGGATCCATGCTTGCACCAACGTCTGCGTCGAACCAGGCGTCGTTGGCGAGCAACAACGCGCAAGCTTTGGCGAGGCGCAACTCTCGCGCCGTCGTGGACCCCTCCAGCCTCGACAGCGGCGAGGTCGGCCAGTCCGACCAGCAGGATTGGACGCGCGAGATGCTACGGAGCGCGTCCGAGGTGGATTTCCTCGCCATGCAGCAGAAACATCACCAGAGTACGACAGCCGACAGCCGCGAGCACCCCTCGCGCATGCTCACCAAGAAGCAGCTGAGCGACATGGCCTGGGGCGTGCGCGAGCTGAGCAGGCGGCTCAGCAGCATGCGCATACGAGTCCGTGTCAAGTCGATTCTGATCTTGACAAAAATCTACGACCAGGATCTGATTCCGCACACGCGGGAGCTGGCATCCTGGCTGCTGAGCATGGACCGCGACGTGAAATACGTCGTGTACGTTCAGGACAAGCTTCGGGATAACAAAAAGTTCAACGTGGACGGGCTCGTAAACGACATTTGCAAGAAAAACATGGCCGGAGACTCCGGCCTGGATCGGGACCAGACACACGAAGACGTTAAGAAGAGACTCCGCTTCTGGGACGAGGAAATGTGCCGCACCCGGCCGCACATTTTTGATTTCGTCATTACGCTCGGCGGCGACGGAACCGTGCTCTACGCAAGCTGGCTCTTCCAGCGCATCGTGCCCCCCGTGCTCAGCTTTGCGCTGGGAAGCCTCGGTTTCCTGACCAAGTTTGACTTTGAGGAGTACGCGCCGACTCTCAACTCGGCGTTTGCCAAAGGTGTCACCGTCAGCCTGCGGCTGCGGTTCGAAAGCACCGTCATGCGCAGCATACGGCGCAAGAAGACTGCCACTGGGCAGCTCGATGGGCTGACTATTGAAGAGGGCAGCGGCGCGAGCGAGGAAGACGACGAGGATGAGCGGCACAAGAAGCGAGATCTCGTGGAAGAACTCATTGGAGAGGAGAGAGAAGATGCGCACACACATCGGCCAGACGGCTCGTTTGAGATTCTCAACGAAGTGGTTGTCGATCGCGGGCCGAATCCAAGTATGTATTTTCCCCATGTATGCACAGTGAAGCAGAGGAGCTAACGATTCGCGTCCTCTCATAGCCATGTCGTATACGGAAGTGTTTGGCGACGACGAGCACTTTACCTCGATTCTCGCCGACGGCATCTGCGTGTCCACGCCGACGGGCTCGACGGCCTACAACCTCGCGGCGGGCGGCTCGCTGTGCCACCCGGAGAACCCCGTGATGCTCGTGACGTCGGTATGCGCGCACACGCTGTCGTTTCGGCCAATCATCCTGCCCGACACGATTGTGCTGCGCGTCGGGGTGCCGTACGACGCGCGGACGTCGTCGTGGGCCAGCTTTGACGGGCGCGAGCGCGTCGAGCTCAAGCCGGGCGACTACGTGACGATTAGCGCGAGCCGGTACCCGTTCGCGTCGGTGCAGACCGAGGGCCGGCGCAGCGAGGACTGGGTCAATAGTATTAGTGGCAAGCTGGGGTGGAACACGCGGCAGAAGCAAAAAGGGTTCAAGGACTGGGATAAATGAAGCAGACTTAGATGGTTGGGGGGATAGGGGGCGTATTTTATTTGCATATAGAACGGGGGAGGTTGTTTCTTTCTGGGCTTTGCATATACTCGGTATAGATCCTTAAAAGCGTGGGAAAATGAATATATATACGTATATTATCACTCCCAGGCTTATATGGTGGCTGCCTAGCAGGACCTCGACAGCCTTATCTCCCCCCCCTCCATAGTGAGCCAATATAACAAGAATCAGGCCATCGCTCCTACGATACGTATTGTGACCCCTCCCAACAATACATATGGGTGCTGACACCTTGAAGGGTACATGTTAATTCACTTGCTCATGTAGTGTAAGACATCTGTTCTACGGTTTTATACATGAAAAATGGCAGACAATTGGTGTAAACAGGCACTCGGGTCATGGAGAAGAATAATTCAGGATTTTCTAGCATATTCTTTGGTTCTCACCACCAGCTGAGACAATGGCTTCAGCTTCTCCAGACTTGGTCGTCTTTGTACATCGGATGTACAGCCGCCCGTGATGGTGGTACCCCGCTAGCGCACAGCGACGAACAATCATCCAACTCCCCCCCCTGGATCATGTCCCTTGCCCTTTTTTGCACCAGCTTCTCATTTCAACCTCTTTCTCACGCATACCATATACACAGGGTAACTCTTCCGATTTGTGCAAAAACGCATTGACATAAAAATGAGCTCATCCACCCTGCCCCCGGACCTGTTCGACACCACGACGCTGGTGTCGCTCGCGGCGGCGGCCAGCCTCGTCGGCGTCGCCTACGCGGCGTCGCGCCGGGTGCTGGCGCCCGCGACGTCGGCGGCGCTGCGCTTCCTCTTCATCTGGCACCTCGCGGACGCGCTGTGCCACTTTATCCTCGAGGGCAGCTTCCTGTACCACTGCTTCTTCTCGTACGTCGAGGCGCACGCGCCGGCGGCGGCCGGGCTCGTGGCGTCGCCGTTTAACTTTCTCGGGCACGGCGCGGCGCGCGTGTACGGGCCGCAGGCGGGCGGCGCGAATCCGTTTGCGCAGCTGTGGATGGTGTATGCGCGCGCGGACACGCGCTGGGGCGGCGCGGACCTGGGCATCATCAGCCTCGAGCTGCTGACCGTCTTCTTTGACGGGCCCGTGGCGCTGTACGTCGCGTACCTGATTGCCAAGAAGGACCCCAAGGCGAGTATCTGGATGATTGTGCTTGCTACGTGCGAGCTGTATGGAGGTAAGTGTTCTGCAAGGTGGCCCCTTGGAGCTGCGAAAAAGAAAAAGAAGAAACAGTGGTTGATCTAACGTGTATGTGTTAGGCTTCATGACCTTTTGCCCTGAATGGCTCATCGGCAACCTGAACCTGGATGGCAGCAACTTCATGTACATGTGGGTGTACCTCGTCTTCTTCAACTTGACGTGGGTGTTCATTCCGCTATATGCTGTGTGGTACTCGTACAACGACATCTCGCACGCGTTTACAGTTCGTGCGTCGAAGAAGGGTCAGTAGGCGAGGAGTTGTTCTCAGGTACAAGTTCCGGCGGTAAACGTCGCGACGCTTTCTCTGTAGAGAGCATAACGACTCCTGACTTCCGCCGGGAGTATTGTATCAAGGTACTATGCAAGAATCACGCACATATAATCTGACGAATTTGCCAAAATGTTTTCATGAAAGTATGTCATTGACTAAGGTAGGGTATTCATATCTCTATAGCAATCGAAGACAAGTCGTTCCTCGCAATATCCTTTGCAAACGTGTTGATAAACGTCAACACTTAGATCTGCTGCTTGTGGCCCTCAGCCTTGGCATCGTGGCCAGACTCCTTGGCCTTGTCGCCAATGGCATCCTTGGCAGCACCGAGACTGGAGGAAGATGTTAGTCGATGATGTTTAAGCCTCTGCGGCGAGTGTGCTTACCGCGTGCCGACGTTGGCGTTACCGTCCTTGGCAACCTCCTTGTTGGCTTCCTTGCTGGTACCGGCGGTGGCCTTCTGGACCTGCTCGGAGACGTAGTTGGCGCCCTGCTTGATGGAATCCATTATGATGGTTTGGTTGGGGGTTTGAAGTTTGGTTTGGTTTTGTGTGATTGTAGATGAAAGTTGTTTGGGATGATGAAAGGAAAGGAGTTGGGAGATCTAGGCGCAGCGATGGGATATATATATAGACGGATAAACTGGACAAGTGGGCTGAAGGCAAAGTGAAAGGGTTCGTCCGGGACGAAGGGGTCCGGAGCGAATTACCCCTCACTTGCAATTACGTATGTACGCGTTGTCCTTGAGCCATTCTTTTCTTGCCTGTGATAGTGGTGACTGGCCGTTCCTGTCCATCAAACTGGCGTTCATCAGGCTGCAGGCCATAGTCCTGACGTCATGTGCCTTGCCGTCCGGAGGATAACGACGCACAGCATCTGAAAGGTGGCTGCCGAGCAGCAGGGGCAGAAAAGAAGAAGTGCATTCCTATCCACAGAATGTTCAGCTTCTCAGCCAATGCGCAGTCGACAAATCGGTGTTTGCGCCGTCGTCGTCTTGGAAATGCCATCTTCCATCGTACCAAGCCACAGAAAGTGGTGGGGGAGCGGCGCCACAGTGTGGCACAGAACCCACCCGCTGCTGGTGCTGGCTGTTTCTACTCGCCTGTTGCGCCGACTCATGACGTACAAGCTACCTCACCTCAAGGCTTCCCGCCACATGACGCTGCACCATCGAGATGCCCGGAAACTTGCCTCCGGATGCGTTTGGACTATCTTGTCCTTTTCAAGAATTCCATGAGGCGTCCATGACGGCGCCTAAGAAGCCTAGAATCGTCCATGTGCATCTGGTGCGTCAGCAGGTTTCGCTGGTTGGGGGCGATTTTCGTACTTTGCCATCGGAGTCATGATAATGCGGTTTCTGCCCGCACGTCACGTTTTTGCCTGTGAAGATGGGGCACTGGATGATGCCCAATACCCTGTGCCTGGGACCGCATCAAATCATGCCATGGCCCCATGACGCATTATGATTAATTAACCACGATACCGTGTCGATACCCGACTGATTGGCTTAGAGCCAAGCCTTCTTGCCCTCTGTCATCCATCTACCGTCTATGCCCGGCGCCCTCCGGCAACACACAACTCTCTCTCGAAAAGACGAACATCTATCAGATGTGCAACCCCAGCACTAATAGCTCGCATAACTCACCATGGGTGGCGGCTGCATGACGGCTTCGGAAGCGCTAGGCTCCTGTTTTGACCTGGCCCTGCGAGCCAAGAGTCGGCGACCTGCTCTAGTGTGTATGCCTGCACAACATCTCAAACATGGGCGAAATAATTTCATTTTCCAAAATCGTCCTTCTTTGAGAGAAACGTCGGCCACATCCTCCCGCACCGAAAGCTCGCGTACCCCAGAGCAGAGATGGCGCTATGACGGCCTAGTGGCCACTAGTTGATACCCGCTGTGCCTCATCGCTTGTCAATCGTTCTGCACCTGTGCACGGATCTCGTCTCTCGAACGTGTGGCTAGCGGAAACAATGGTGCTGCAGGACGAAGGCGTACCAGCAGACATGTTTGGAACCATCTCTCTCCATGCCGTGCAGCCTGCCTTGGAGTAGAGAGTCATCTCCAACGGCGACTTGGTATCACGCTTCACCAAAGCAATGACCTACTGCTCGATTTGAACTCTGTCCACTTGACTGATGGACTCAAACGCTGCAGCCCCGATTTACTCTCTGCATGCTGCGCCCTGTAATGCACCGTGCCATTCTGGATCCTTGAACCTTGCGAGAGGTCCTGAATAGGCTATTGTTGGCTGCACAGCCTGGGCTGCCCGGCACTTTATCCGACCTACAAATCCGAAAAAGGGTCTGTTAAGTCTTGAAATGGAATAACCCAGACAATCACACTGGCCAATCCAGTGTCGGCGCCATCCGCCATCTCCAGCCTCAAACTGAATCGCCAGGGGCCGCCACCCGAAACTGTAGACTGTTGCATTAATGCTTCACACTGCCGCCACCCACTTTACTTCTCACTAGCCACTGCTGGTCCCAAATATCGAAAATCTACTGGCCGCTTGTCTCTAGCGAAATTCCAGAAATGTAATAATCGAGTCGTCGTTAATGCGTGGTGGCAACCAACTCGAATGTGGGATGGGCCCTGAATCCTATATCACGTATACTATGACTTGATGGCTTGCATGCAGGGCAGCGCACGCCACCGTTAATCCTGTTAATTTTTCCAAAGAAGAAAAGAAAAGATGATAGAACGAGTCCTGTCGTATCGTTCGGATTTACTCGCAGGATGCGAGAACGCTGCCTATATGTTGTTAACCGTAGTTTGGCGGCGACGGAGACGCGGGGTCTTCAATGACACCTTGGCTACACACCCTCTGCGACTCGTGCTGTTTCTTGGACTCCCCCAGAAAAGCTTCGACCTTTTTTCCTGTACCCTGCATTCTGAGAGAGCTAAATGCCATGCGAATGCCCTGCATTTCTGCGGCGGAGAAAAAAAAAACAAATGGTGGCCCGCCTCTCTCATGGCTGTGGCGCCGAGGGGGGAGAAGGAGGGGAACCAGGCACCAGGCTGTAGGAGGCGGGCTTGTCTTTGGTGTGTTTTGGGAGGCTTGTCCGGCACGGCAGCTTCAGATGCCGAAGAAAGCCCTTCTTTGACCGTTTTGGGCGAGCGAGAGGGTAAAGGAAAGGGTGCATACCCTGAGAGCTTGGCTTCCCGTTTATGCGTGGTGGGACCAGGCATCTAATGCGGGAGACGACTTGATCCCCGTCGTGGGTCCCTGATTCAAGAGTTGGCTCCTGTCACGTTTTGTTCAGGTGTTCTTTTCTCCTGTCTATTTGTTTCTCTCTCCTGCAAGTCTCATCTTTTACCTACACATAAAGTGAAAGCAATCCAACCCCGCGTCTCCGATACCTCTCTGTCTGTTGTTGACGACCGAGCTCGTGAACAAAAACTCAAAGAGAAAAAACACTAGCATCAAGCAATTTTGCAAAGCCAGAAGACAAGTGAAGGAAACTAGATGTCGGTCCATTCCGATTGAACATCTGGCTAGGCCAGTGTGCTCTGTCGCACTCGAATCATCATCGGGGGGAACAAAGCGCTTCCGCACACGAAAGAAGAGGAATTTTCATCTTACTTTACGAATTCCGGAAGAAAATGAGTCCGGAAAAGATTTACGCGTTGAATATTAGGGCCGCGGCGGAGGGCGTCATTGGGAATGGGTCTTTTACCACAGACTGGACTGGCTTCCAGTTCCAAGCCAATTCGACAAACACGGTCATTACTGAACTTCGATTCGCCAGCTCCAAGACGATCCGGCAGTCAACTATCATTCTAGCCAGCTTCAACGCAGTGGTAGGGATGGTCTTGGCGGTGGGCATCTTTGCAGACTGCTACTGGGCGGCCAAGAGGGCCGACCCCCAAATGAAATTCAGGTATGAACAGCAACCAGTGTCTGGTTAAAGGAAAATGTCAAAGCGCTGACCAAATGTTGCCAGGACATCCATGTATAAAATAATAGGCCCCATGAATATTTTCCCTTTTATCTTGGCGATTGGGATCATTGTTCAAGGCATCATCACTGCCGTCGAACAGTCGAAGGGCATGCAAGGACTGCTGATCCTTGGCTGCCAGCCTATTTCACAAGTCATGCTGCCGAGTGAGTGCTTCGCCCTATTAATTGGATTCTGTAAAAGATAAGTTGCTGACTTGCCATAGCCATATTCATTGTACCATACATACAATTCGTCTTTGGCATGGAGACTACAGTGCTTGCCTTTCGGCGACGGGCCGTTGACAGTTTTGGCAAGTGGACAGTCTCCGTCTGCGTTGGCCTGGTCGTCGTCTCTCTCGCCGCTACATATGCAGTCACTCGCGTGGTGCAGCCGCCCAACTTTTGCTTTGCCTCACTATTCTGGTTTGTGCAAAGGTATCGCGTTGCATGCTTCGGCCTCTTTACCGCCATATCCGGCAGTCTGCTGCTTGGCAGCATCATCACGTTTACAAGACTCTATCGAAGCTCATCAGGCGGTGTCATTGAGAGAATTGCAGCCTCACGCATGGTTTACTACATGTGCATCGGCGCGGTCACAAATGTAAGCTTCATCTGCTACTCGACCTGGCATCTCGGGAACCAATACTAATACCCTGATAGAGCGTTGTGATACCGTTCTTTGCTAGTCTCACCCTCCGTGACGACATGGAGGTTTCACAGCTGCGTGGCCAGCTCGCCATGGCGGCCATGGTGGCTACAAACTTGACGGCCTTGACGAATGGGGGCCTCTACGTTTTCTTGCGTACCTGCCAGAGCAGCAACATCGGCCGCAAGGGCTATTTTGAGGTGGACCGCGAGAAGCAGAAACGGCAGAAGACGAAGAAGCGACAGGTGCCCAAGTCGCCCATGACGGAGACGTATGCAAACCAAATCGAGCAGCCCGTCTCGCCCCCTCCGCGCGTATACCGACCCTACTCGCCTGCCGATACAAACCCCGAAAGCATGATTGCGGAGAGCCAAATTGGCCTGGCGAAGACGATGAGCGGGACAGCATCGCAGATCTTTGCTGGCTCGCCACGCAGGGTTCACACCCGCAAGGCGTCCTATAGCGTGTTCCCGCAGCAGCAACAGTCGCAGCAAACGCCTGCACTCAACCCAATGCCCTTGTCGGTCTTGCCTGCCGCCACGTACACTCCGCCAACTCTTGTTCGCGGCATCAGCGCCGAGGTGAATGACGAGGATATCGAAGCCATGGAGATTGACATTATGAGACGAGACATATCAAGCCTCCTGCCACCACCAGCCATGCCCGGTTTCGTACCGAGCCACCAGCGGGACTCCTCCATGGGATCCTCGGCCACGGTGCAGATTGGCCTGCGGCTGTCCAACGTCAATGACATGCCCCGCGCGGGCCCGTCCTACCTGCAGGAGCGCGTGCCCACGCCGCGACCAACGTCGTCCATCTACCCCAAGTCCATCATTGCGCCCGCGGGAACTAATGGGCCGACGCTGCGGGACCTTGGCGCCGCAGCCGGCGCGGGCCGCACCTCGGTGAGAATCGGCAGCAGCGTCTGGGTCGACCCGGCCAAGCAGCTGCCGCCCGCACCGCTGCAGCCATCCAAAAAGGACGGTAAACGCAAAGAGCGCGAAAGTCAGATGCTCCTCAGCCCCATGGCGTACAGCCCCGAGGGCCCGGGCAACAGCACGACCATGCCGAGTCCGTCGGACAAGGACCCCCGGATGTCACCCTGGGAGCGTGCTGGATCGGTGACGGAGAAGCGGCCCTCGGAGTGGATTTGAGAAGAAGTTTGGGAGAAGAAGTGGAAAAAGGGCACAACGGTCTGTGAGACATGTACTACACTGTATCAGCTTGTTTTCATAGGTGGGAATCTGCGATGCTACCACGGGAGGCTTTTCTCGTTTTCAGCGTTTGTTATGATTAGACGATTTATTTTACTTTCTTTGTTCCATATCAGCGTTAGAGTTTATAAAGATGATTTATTTCGCCACTGTACATGGGGTATATTCTAAGTTAATCAGCAAAGTAGTGCAGCAGCGATGGAATATGATGAGACAAAATGCCAAATTCGCATATGTATTCTCCAATAGCAAAGGAGAGGGATTCTCTGGCCTCGAATGGAAGCATACTTATTGAGCCTTGGCCCCTTTTCCATTGGTTTTCTTGGCCAGCCTCTTTTCCTCCCACCGGTCCCAGCCCGCCTCGCTGAGATCCTCCTCCACGATCAGGTCCCGGATCCGAAACGCGCGCACAACAGGGAGGTCCAGCGCTCGTGACAGCAGACCGGAGCTGCGCAGCACCGCTGTAAAGACAAACCAAGCGACGGCCGTCAGAACGCCGACCGAGCTGCCGACGAGGACCTGCTTGGGGGTGTGATAGTTGAGGTAGATGCGGCTCCAGGCCGTGGCGGCGGCCAGGGCCAGGCTCGCGGCGCTGACGGCGAGGCGTTCGACTATCCTGCTGTTGCTTACTGGTAGATGCCCTGCTTTTGATTTCGATGCCGTCGGCCGGTGGCGCACGAGGAGGACGAGGGTGAGGGCGACGCTCCAGAAAAACACAAACTGGGCGTGCGAGCTGGGCATGCCGTAGCCCTTGCCGTGGATCTGGCGCGGGCGCTCCTCCTTGATCAGGCGCTTGAGGATAAAGTTGAGCGCCTCGCAGGCGAGCTGGCCGGCAAAGAGCAGGGCGATTTCGACTTCGCGCGACGCAAAGATGAGGGTGAGGTAGACGACGCCGAGGGCCTGCGGGAGGAGGGCGAGGTATGCGCAGAGGAGCGAGACGCGGTCGTTGGGGTCCTGCGCGGTCGAACAAGTCAGTGATGTTCTTCTTGGGGGGTTAATGCGGCATGGGCAAGGCTCACATAGTATACATGTGTAATGGAGAGCGACGCCAATGGCGCGGCGGCAGCGGCTTCGTTGTACGCCATGGTGGCGAGGGGGAGGGGGAGGTAGAGATCAGTTGTAGGCTCACAGGGCGTCGAGTTGCCGGTAGCTTTATCGCATAGTGCGCCTGTAACGAGTCGACGACACCGCAATAATACGAAAGAAAAAAAATCGCGATCAAACAAACGCCAACAGTCTTGCAGCGTCTCTTGCTCCTCGAGGCTCGTGATGATGCTGGTGGTGTAGCCGGCAGGCGGAAGCTCCCCTGTGGGGTAAAGTGCTGAGGTGGTGTAGCGCGCAAACCAATTTGCAGGCGGACAAGAGTCATACCGCCGTCCACAAAGTGAGCCTCGATCAGAATCCCAAACGAGCGCCGTGCATCGATAAAAATCAGTTTTTCTCTTGTCTCGCTATACACTTGACTGTAATTACCACCAGCTGGCCGCGATATCCATCCCGCTACGTTACGCACGACGCCAGCCGTCATATACCAGTCCCCTCACGCCATCAGACGTGTCGCCACATTGCACATAACACTCTTCTAGCGCCTGCCAACCGCCACCCCGCGTGCGAATTTCTTCTCAGGTCTAGAGGCTTGGCTCTGCTTAGCAAATTTAAAGAGGGAAAGATTCTGCCTGGAAGCTTGATTTCAAAAGGACCGAAATACAAGGATAATGACGCAGGCGCACGGTAGATACTACCATGGATCCCGCAGATGACAGCGACGACGTGCGTCGCACCGAGCTGGAGACGCTCGAGGCCATCTTCCCGGAGCTGCACCGGCCTGAAGGCGCCGACTCGCCGTTTACGTTTGAGCTCGAGATTCCCGTTGAGCTGGCCGAGCCGTTGACGGTCACCTTTCCGCCGGCTGGAAACGCCGCGGAGGAGAACCACCAGGCAGCACTGCTGAACCGCCAGGCCGGCGCAGCAACGGCCGCGGCGCAACCACCGCTTCTCGACTCACTACAAGTCTCGCATCTACCGCCCATTTCGATACTCTTCAACCTTCCTGATGGGTACCCGGAGTCGTGCCCTCCGCGGGTCACGCTCAAGACGACGCCGCAGTGGTTGCGCGACGAGACGCTCGCCCAGCTGGAGGAGGATGCGCCGCGGCTCTGGGAAGAAATGGGGCGTGATATGGTCGCGTACACCTACATTGACCACATTCAGCACGGTGCTCATGACGTCTTTGGTACCGTCGGAGGCGACGGCACGCTCGCTGTCGATGCAGAGCACAAGCTCGCCGTGCTGGATTACGACATCAAGGCCAAGAAGGCAGCTTTCGAAAAGGAAACGGTTGAATGCGGAGTCTGCTTAGGTACGGTGATACTACGACTAACTAACCTTGTGCTTGCACTGACGATACCTAGATCCGAAAAAGGGTACAGTCTGCCACAAAATGATGGACTGTGGCCATATATTCTGTGTCCAGTGTCTCTGTGATTTCTATGGAGATGCCATCAAAAACGGAGAACTCCTCACAGTACGATGTTTGACGCCAAACTGTGCCAAAAAACGAGCGTCCAAGAGCGCCTCGGATACAGCTGGGCGCCCAGCCAAGAAAGCCAAGACCTTTATCAGCCCCGGCGAATTGCTTCAGATCGGTCTGTCTGAAGAGCTCGTCAAGCGTTATGTCACTCTCAAGTACAAGACGGAGCTCGAGTCGGACAAAAACACCATCTACTGCCCGCGACAGTGGTGCAACGGCGCCGCGCGCTCCAAGAAGCACAAGAAGCCCCAAGGCCTCGAGCTTGTTGACGTCTCAGACGACGACGACGACGAAGATACCGAGGTGGAAGAAAGCAGCACCAAAAAGAAGGAAAAAGCGGCCGCCAAAGCCAAGTTCAACCCGGCCGACTTGCTCTCCGTATGCGACGACTGCGGCTTTGCTTTTTGCAGCCGGTGCCTTCAGTCCTGGCACGGCGAGTTTGTCCGCTGCACAGGAAAGAAGACCAAGCAAGAACTGACGGACGAGGAGAAGGCCTCGGTAGCCTATCTCGAACTGCACACATCGCCGTGTCCGACATGCTCTGCTCCGGCGCAAAAGACACATGGCTGCAACCACATGGTTTGCTCGCGCTGTGACACGCACTTTTGCTATCTCTGCTCCGCCTGGCTAGATCCGAGCAACCCATACAAGCACTACAATATGCAGACCAATGGTAAGGTGACTTCGTGTTACATGCGCCTCTGGGAACTGGAAGGTGGTGATGGTAACGACGTGGGGCTTGGCTTCGGCGGCGGACAAGGCCAAGTGCCAGCTCCTGCCCCTGCGCCAGAACCAGAAGAGGAGGAGATCATCGTTCTGGCGCCTGACGAGGAAAGTGAAGGCGAAGAGTCAGTCCTCGACGAGAACGGTGCCAACGGTAATCCGCCGGAGGTACTACCGCCTCAGGAAAGACGACCAGCTGTCGCGCGGGAGGCGCCTCTTGTTCTTCGGGTCATGGATGACCCAGCAGCACGCCCGCCTAGAAACGATGCGCCAGATGCTGCCGCCGCAGCACATGCCCCGGGAGATGGACGTCGTGGCCGTGGCGCGCGCGGTGGCAACAATAACAATAGAGGGCAGCGAGGAGGTGCTCGTGGAGGAGCTGCTGCCGGTGCTCGCGCTGGAGCTGGAGCGGCACGGGGTCGAGGACGAGGCGCCGTGGCCGCCGCAGAACGCGGTCGCGGGCGACAGAACCAGCATGACGAGGGCCGGGCGAGACAGCAGCAAGCTCTCCAGAACCGGCGACAGCAAGACGAGGACGCAGAAGAAGCAGAGGAGCTGTTGCAAGCTCATATGCAGCTCAACCCCGAGCAGCAGGCGTGGATTCGCAGGTTTGTGGAGATGGCGCTGGAGGATGTCGAGGACGACATGCACGGCGACTCGGACGATGATGACTTTGGGTTTATGATGCGATGAAGACATCGTTTATATTACGACGGGAAGAATCATGACATGACAAGAAGATTTTTATCACTAGACGACGGGAAAGGCGACTTGAGGCTGAATTTGATATAAAGCATACTACTTGAAATATCATTGATAACGGATAGTATTCAAAAAGCATATCTTTCTAGCTCAGCTATATGGCTTTGACTGTAGGATCCCAATCTGCATCTTGTTTATAATGCAAAGGCCAGTCAGTCTTCAGTCAGAGCAGCCATGTCCGGTACCCGCGCACGCCGACAAGGTCAATTCTGGGGGCCAGTTGTATTTTTGAACACTCAGTTGGAAATGTTGAATATCGCGCATACAAATTCTGATAGTTTTAATCATATATTCACACAAAATACGACTGGCGAAAAAGACGCCACCACAAACCGCCCCCTTTCCGTCCGTATTTGGCAACACGCATGTGTCTCTGGCAAGCCACTTAATATTTAGACGAGCCGCACCGATGCCGAACCATCATTTGTACATGGAAGGCGTAGTTTTCTCCAGTACAGAATGCGGGAAAAATCACGCATCGACTAGTTTCTCTCACCTCTTGGGCGGGTTGTGGTCTTGTGATGGACGCCCTGGGCAAGAGAGAGACAAAAGTACGAGAATGAGCCAGATAAGAGACAAGTGTTCTGAGCCGCGAAAGAAGACACGAGCCAAAGGTATCAAGTACACAATGAACAAAAAGATGCCCCCATACCCACTTCTACTCATACCATCGGCCCCAAAAGCTACGGCCAAGGTGGCACAGGTGACAGAACGCCTGCAAGCCAGTTGCGTCACTGTCCCCCTCCAAGATCCATGGCCCATCTTGACGAGGCAGAGTACGGGGTTATCTTTCCTCGAGTCGTTGACAGTTGGTGACTTTTGGTTTTTGACACATTTAACCCGCATTTTTTGCGTGCTGTTTCTGGGGGTGGTCCATCCCCAAGACATGTTCAGCCCAGCAGCCACTGCGGCCAAACGTCGCATGCCCACATCGCAGTTCAGGTTACACAGCAGCCTACAAACTTGGCAAAAGCAAACTCGGGAGGGAGGGAATGCTCCAAAAGTCTGGGGTGCAAGGTCGGGGTGCATGCACAGACCGAGAAACAATGATTTTTGGTGTTTTTACTGTTCCCCACGAGCCAGAGGGAGAGAGGTTGACGTCGAGGGAAAGCTGAACAGCGGCAAGTACAGAGTTTCCGCGTGCTTCGGGTACAAATGGTCATGCGCTGCAAAAAAAGAAAATAATCCCCGGACAGCCCGGACATACGGTGGAGAGAGCAAGTGGCGAGACGTTCGTCTCTCCCCCTCATCCGTTCTCTCGGTACCGTGATCCCATCAAAATGCAACCCCAGCGGGCAAACATGAAGAGCCAGCCCAGCCAAGTCCAAGCCCAGTCTCCTCAGCCTCTTTTTTTTTTGGACTCTTTTTCACATTTGACTGGGTTTTCTTTTTCTGCCGTCAGAGATATACGGGGCATAACGCCCGACATGTGTGGCGGACGGGACGGGACGGGCAGACGAACATCTCGTATCGTCTACTCGAGAGAGGGGGGGGATCTGCCCGTTGCAACTACCACACAAAAAGGAAGTATACATCGACACACGCTTCGCGTACACTTGGTGCGTAGGCAAAAAAGAAAGAAAAGAGTCAAGGAGAGACTTTACGTGGGGAATAGACGAGACAAAGTCCAGAAAAAGCAAAAGTCCACAAGGAGAAGCATCGTCATGGCCATGTGCCAAGGTCACGACGACCACCCCCTCCCTCCTCTGCAGATTACCCTTGTCCTTTTTTTCCCTTAGCTTCGCTTCTGTTTTTTGTTGGCCCTTTTTGTCACCTTTTGTTTTTTTGTTTCTTGAATATTTTGTCCAAAGACCACGCTTTCCGCATTGAGAAGAAGGCGAGAAGAGAGACCCGGTACTTTTGTTTTCCTCCTCCTCCTCCTCCCCCTGCACCATTTCGCTTATATTCTCTTACCGCAGCAGGGGGGCGTTCGGGGAGCAGGGAGCGGGAGAAAGAGAAAGAGAAAGAAAAAGGCTAGCTTCACCGTTGATGTCGGCTTACAAGGCAAGGATCGAACCGACAAAGGCTCCATCTCACACACCAAACCCACCGCCGCCGCCGCCGCCGCGCCGCGATGAGATTTGATCAAAAATGTGTCCAAAGTCGGGCGGGCGCAAGAGTAGAAAAAGGGTTGTGGTAGTGTGTCATCACCCGGTAGACTGGGAAAGAAGGCGGAGGAGGGCAGACACACACAAAAAAAAAGGACTGCATGTCTCAATGCCGGTCAGCTTTTCACGGTCGGCCTGTCTTGGTGATGATAGGGCTCATCGCTGCACCCCCCCCCCTCTCTCCTGTCCCTCCCCCCCCAAACATACGCCTCCTTTGTACTCTGTACCAGTGGTTTCCGTACCTAGCAGGTATCAACATAAACCTGGTATTCTTTTGTTCAAAATCAGGTGGCGCTGAAAAGCAAGGCGTCTGCAGTTTTTGCTGCCTTGGGCTGTAAGATTACGGGAACAGAAAGCCTCTCTCTCACCTGGCTCCGTGTTTCCTCGTCTGCGCATAAGAAAGGATGCAGTATAAATCAACAACTGGCTTTGGGCTCCCAGGTCTTGCATAACCTGCTACTCTTTCTTCTTCCTTGCGCACGCGAAATACCTTGTAAACTATGTAGTAGCCATCGTGGGTTCTCCCTGTCCTCGTCGCTAAACAAAAGACCCAAAAAAGTCGCTGGGGATACCTTTTCCTGCAGGGAGCTTCGGTTCGGCTTTCGCCATTGTAGCTGCGACCAGGGTTCATTGCCGTAAGGCCATGGGACTTTTTAATGAGACCATGTTCACCTAAATCTTGTTACCGAGGCAGCGCGAAGCATGTCCCTTTTTGTTATCAATTTCATAAAACATCATGTACGTCCTTGTCTATTCTCGTCGCCTGGATATTGTATCCCAGGTGCAAAGACGCTCAAGCTATCTGTGTCAGGGCCAGTGAATGCGAATTATACGAAGTGCCCGCTTCGCTCTTGTGCAGAAGGGGTTTCTCTGCCTCGGCGGGCCGGATCGAGTTATTGCTCCGGTTCATGCAGGGATTTTTTGCAAAGAGTTACACACACCTCCCACGGCACACCACGGCACACCTGTAGTATTGTTGCAAAAGATTATTATTATTTAATTCGAGCAAAAACGCCCAAAAGTCCCGCTGGGGAAAGTGCCTCTAATGAGCGACAAAGGCAGGGGGGGGCAGGCAAGCGCCAGATTTATGCTCGTGTGCAGCGCAGGAAAAGGGTAGCCAGCCCATCATAAATCCATGTAGTTACATGCTGCCAAAGTATCTTTTTTTTTTTGAGGTAGCCGGAGAGGGCAAGGACAAGAAAGAAGACAGGGATTGGCCCTGGTAAATACCCTCATCTTTTTTTCATGGCGCAAATCAGAAATGGAGACAAGAAAGCCACTGTGCCCCCCCGGAACAAACCGGCGCGATGTCAAGGTAGACGGAAACAAGGCAAGGACATAACGAATGAACGTGCTCCTCTTGCGTCTTACTTGCACAGCCAACATACGTATGTCGACGCGCACCTTGACACTGGTATCACAGTGCTTACCAGTGCAAACCCCTCCCCCCTCTCTCCCGCCCAGATGTGCGACCGACGTCCGCCTCCAAGCTGCATCAAGGTGCGTGGCCCCCTCCCTCCCCTCCTCCTCGCCACGCCCAGCAATGCATTTTTGACCCCTCCCCCAAGGCCGGAGAGAGTGGATCGGCGTGTTAATGTCTCGCTTTCCCGTGGTCGTGGGGGCCTTGTCCTCGTTCAGGCAGGGCTAGTTCCTAAAAAGCTTAGGGGTGGTGAGAGTGACAAGGAGGGGGAGCGCGCCACCTGAAGCAATCCGTCTCTTTTTTTATTTTATTCTTTCTGCAGCTCCTTCTTACTAGTAGTAGTAGTCGACAGGTCGAGGAGGAGGGGGTACGGAAAGCCCATCATGTGGGTGTGAGAATAAACCTATGTGATCGCAGTGGGGGGGGGGGGGGGGGGGGGGGGCAGAAACATTAATGGAGTCTAGCGGTATATACAAGTTTGCAGCATGGTAGTTGCTATTATTCATGGCTTGGGATTTCAGAAGTTCTTACAATGTGCTGAAGACTGCGTATTGGCAGAGAAGTTGTTCAACCCAGACTATCGCGATGACTAACGTTAGTGTGTTCCCCGTCCAGCTAATAATAGAGCATCACGCATTCCTCCCCTCGAGTCAGGGAACAACCTTTGCGGCCGACTTTCAGCCACCGGCCGAACCCAGTGGCTAGTAGACCACCACCCTCCGCCCGCCGCCCGCCGCGGGCTGGGGGCCAAGGGCTAAGAAAGGGCCGCTAAAGACGGGAGATTTTTACGTACAAAACTACCGGCGCCTCACTCAGCGTTGAAGATGCCTAGCTAGTCTGTTCCCCTCGGTGTCGCAATTCTGTGTGAGTACGTCATGAAGCTCCCGAGGACATGATGAAACCTCAAGTCGCTAGACCTTTGATGACAAGGAGGGTAGCGAAAATAGAAAAAACCCTATTTTGCCAAATACGGAGTTGGCGCAGACCTGTCAAGTAGATCAAGCCGACGCCATGGTAGAAAAAGGAATTATTCTCCGGGCCACCAATATCAATAGGGTTTTGCTAGTTTGCTGGGGTTCCGTTCTACAACGCCCGATCTAAAACGTTGACGCCTCCGAATCGAATTCCTGTTTTTCTTTTCTTTTTGCCTTTTCTTTCTAGTTAATTTTCTCTTTGCCGCGAAAAATATCAGACGTTGACGAGGGACTCCGGCAGTGCAGACCCGAATCCCGGGCACACACATCCCGCCCAGAAGCGGCAACCATGTCCTTCCAAGTTGGATGCCTAGCAGGCTTCCTGGCGATACAACTGTGTAAGTTTCCATTTGCTCCTGGTCCTAAGCCCCGAGCAGGGCCGTTCATTGGCACGTTGCAAGTTTGTGCTCATCCTGATGACCTGATTTCATGTACTTTTTTTCTTTCTTCTCTCTGGTTCCCCCTCCCTAATTGCCCATCTCTGGCCCCGTAGCTCTCGGAGCTCTGTTGCCGTTTCAAGAGCTAAGCCGTGCCTGTCCCGCCGTTGGACGTTTTTCTACAAAAACTCTATTTTTTCAACAAAACTACACACATTCCTGTGCAAGGATACACCCTCGTCCGACTTTGGTAAGCATGCCCCGGAGTTGCAATTTCGGCGGGCGCCGACGAGCAAGAATGGGCGCTCCGGAAATCCTCTCTTCTGCTCGCGGCGGTCGCCCACACACCCCCCTGGTAAAATTGTAGTCTGCCTTGGCATCTAGGATCAAGGTATCTGTTGATTTGCCACCCACCCACATCGAAAGTTCCCTTCGGCCCGTTAAAATCAAGTCAAGAGCGCCTTGAAGGAGCAAAGAATGAAAGAACTTTGATACTAATAGAGCTTTTGCACCTTCCACCGTCGTAGGCGTTCTTCGTATTGGAGGAACAAAAAGCAACTAGCAAACAAGCAAGGAATGATCTAGCGCCAAGATTTGCCCCCCGAACCTGTCTGTATTCAGGAAATCATGGGACTAGAGATGGTTCATCTAGTACCCGAACGGTTTGGCACCGGCCCGGGCAAAGTGTTTTGTGGCCCGTAGCTGCGTAAGAGACAAGACAGTGTCCGTACCTGAGTAAGGAATAAGCTGTTTCATTGCCGTGTTCGGCGAGAAGAGGTGAGGCTACAGCTCAGGCCCGTTGCATTCGGCCGAGAAAAACGACTTGTGTTGCATTGCCTGGGTAACATGCAAAGCAACATAGTACAGAGAGTGTCCGATGTCCCTTTGCCTGCTTGATTGTATCATTTAGCTGAAATGCCTGTCTGGATGTGAGGCTCAGAAATAAGCCCAGGCCGACTTGCCTTTCGCAAACACATGCCCCCTAGCACGACCATGCCCTGCCAGCCAAACACTCTGCTGTAACCAGAGCAGTGTGATTCTCTTCTAGATCCGTTGTGCTTCATGACATGGATACGCGGATACCAAACTCAAAAAGTAGTCATAATCTGATCTTCTCCGGCATTGTTTCACAAAGGCTTGACAAGACCACGGACTGTTGCACTATGCAGCTCGCCCCAGAGTCCAGAGTTCAAAAACTGGGCACAGAGATCCTGCGGGCTATATGCCGTGCTACCGGAACAATATCGCCAAAGCAGGGAAAATCACCCACCCCCCACCAGCAACTGGCGACCTATCACGAGTTGGATGAATTTGCACGCTTCCTCGTGCACTAGAGCATCTTGTCCACATGGTGGGGGGTGCGGCGAGTTTTCCCTGACCACCTTTTCAACTCCAACTAGCGATACTTTCTTCTATAAATAATAATTGTAACAACCTATTCTCTGTGCAAAGGTTCATGCACCCCGCGGCTTTCACAACTGGATACCGACAGCATCGGAGGTTATATTTCTCATGCGCCAGCAACGCCTGCCCTTTTTTTAGTGTGGCCTCGTGTCTCAGTTAACTTTTGTTCTCCCCCCCGGAACGGGCAGTTTATTTGCCACATTCACGCAGCACACCCATCCCATTCGTCTCTCCCACATCAGCACCCGTATAACACGGCAGCCGCTATTGTCATGCTTGCAGAGGTGGGTGGTGGTGGTGTGTGGCTGGGCGGTCTGGTCTCAACGCCCACCCACATCTTGGCTCGTCTTGGCGCAGACAGGGAGAAGCACGTTTCCATGTCATCGGCATACCGAAAAAAACTCTAATGGATAAATCCTACGCAAAGTATGAAAATACTAGCCGACGCAAGTTGTCACGATGAGCAAATACGAGAAGAGGCGAGCCGCAAGATCTGGTGGCGGCCACAATCGGTGGTGTGGGACGCAGTGAGAGCGATCGACGATGGGCAGCCCTGCTGGTGACCATGTCTCAACCTCTGAAAGTCGAGCCTTACGAGCCTTGTTTGACATGGAGAGCCGGGGCCTGTTGGGCATAAATTAATCTGTGCTTCAAAGACTGAACCTGTCTCTTTTTCCCCCAAGCCGTGTAGCTCTTCGTATTCTCGCTGGCGTTTCAATATCAGTCTTGTTGCTAGTATATATTGCATTTTACACCGATGCGGCCCCTCTTTCGCAAAATATTTTAGGCAACTACAAGTGTTGGAAGCCCAGTGCGCCTTGCGCACCGGCCATCGGGGGGCGGGAAAGAATTAGGAAGGTGTTCACTTTGTTCTTCTTTCATCCTTGCCATTCTGTCGGGGCAAGGGACCATGGCACTTTGCGCTGGACATGCAACGGAAAAGGCCGGTGAAGCGATAATATCGAAAAAGCACTGGACCATGTCCCTCTCAGCGCTCGGATATGACCGGACTAAACGTAAAATGAAGGGAAGCAAAGGGGCCGGTTCTGCTGCCTCATATTATGTTCGCCCTCGCCCAACTCTGTAGTTGGTAGGTGAAATAGGGTGAGTCGGGAAGTAACGGTGCCATGAGTGCCCTCTGTATAACATCGGACGAGTTCCCAGTGGGCAGAACTGTGCAAGCAGTCGGCTACTGTAATTGGTTTGACGTTCCAGTGAATGTCCCAGTGAGAATGCTCCGGGGTCCGTCTACGCTGCTACTCTGTTACCTCTCTTAGCTTTCGGCACCCTTCGAGAGCTCTTTGAATTTCCTCATCGCTTCGGCAGCGTCGACTACCCTTTTTAAAAGCTCTTATTCTGGCAAATTCAATACTCCTGTAGGTGCTGAAGAGGCCATGTTGTCTTTTCTTAGCACTATATTGCCACTTACTAACGTTACGCTGGTACGAGAACCTCGCAACTCCTGGTCTTCAACCGTTGTTTTATCACGAAAGGCATCGCAATGAGTAAGTTAATAAAGAAGATTTGCTTTTGACCCGAAAGTTGCTTATCACCTACTATTCTGTAGACTGCTCTCCGACTCTGTAAATCCTGAACACTGAGCTTACACTTATTCGCTCAGGTGTCTGGGTATGGATGAACCCTCGTCAACCCTTGACTCCTGAGACACAAAAATACGGCCGCTTCCGGGCTCATTCGGCAGAACACTAGAGCCAGAAAAGTAATGATAATATGCCGGGATTTCATAAATCTTTTTTTATTACATATATTAGAGAGGTGTAGTTGCACCTCTCATAGGCTGCAGTTGTAAATGCCAAGCCCTTGAGGTACTGAAAAGGGAAGAAGAGCCGTAACTATTTAAAGATGCTTGGATAGAAACGCAAATTTATTGCATGGGTCTCTCTCTAGCAAAGGTGCAGCATCTTCCTTTACCAGCACCCGTCGTTGTCTGCCGCTATCTCGTCACCGATAGCATCCATGCCAACTCCCCTCCTTTGGCCCGTCGCTCCCCATGGGCCACGCTATCGATTTACCCCCGGCGTATCTTGGCATAAAGGCAGAAGTGCGAGGGGAGAAGCAAGGATTGGGAGCTTCTACGCGTTGAAAACCAGGCACAGCCATGTACAAGCCGCGCAGATGCGACATAGTTCTACGACGGGGGTTACACAATGAAACCGTCAACGGCTTTGCTTGCCCCGAAAGTTTCTTTCTGCTTTTGGTGAGAGGCTTTCATTGAATTGGGAGGGGGGAGGTTTTTGAATTCCGGACTTCGGTGTCTGATCGCTGATCTACACCGACACCACAGAGAGACGTTGCTCCGCCCAAGCCCACCCATTCCTTTCGCCTTTACCGAAGAAGAACCAAGGTGAGATTTCGGGGGAATAAAGTTTGTTTTTTCCTCATCGAGAGCAGAACAGCAAAAACACAAAGTTCCCGATCGCCGGAAGCCCAAAGGAACGATTGTCGTGACGTTACCTTGAAGGGGGTGGTGGGATCCGGCCGAGTAACTTGGCCACTGAGATCCCCAGAGGCGTAGCGAGAAGAGGAAAGTCAGGCCAAGTCTCAGCGTTTTTCTGGGGGCGCGTTCCGGCCCAAGGTCCGAAATGTGACCGAACCCTTTTCAATCCTCCTGACACACAGCATGACACCTTTTGCCTGTTAGTGCCTCTTTTTTTAGCGTCCGGATAGCTACGGCGCAAATACCGGAGGGGGGAGGGGGGGGGCACAGATTGTAGAGACTTTTTTATGATTAGTGCATTTTAATCCAGATACCGATTTATGGGATAAAATACAAGGAGATGTACATTATTTACTCGCCTCGGCTGCTTTACAATCGAACTCAAAAGACAGCGCCGGGTGGCGTGTGCACACGAGACGACGGTTGGGCCCGACTCAGTCGCCTGGTCGAAAGCCTCGCCGGAAGTTGACATTGCTTCCGTACACTCGCAAATGATGATCAAAAGGCAAGAATCCAGTGCGCGATCCCCTTTTTCACTTTGGCCTTTGATGTGGCGTGCAGCCTTCCGCTGATTGGTGTCGACGGCCTGCCCTTGCGAAGCACAAGCCCATCGCGAAATATTCCAGAAAGTCCTCTTTGGGCATGTGGCCCGGCATTGCGCGCTGTTAGCCTTGTCGCATGGCTGGTTTAGTTTTTACACACGCCACCTCTCCAGCAAGTTCAAAGTTCTGCAAGCTAGCCGAAGTTTTGTCCTGGACTCGTCTGCCCGCCCGCCCCAAAGGCCGCCGGGCCCTCAAGGAATTGCCTATTTTAGGTTGACCGATAAGACCGTGGACGGAAAGAGTGCTTATATCGCCCGATCTACCAAACCACCCAACCGTCGCCTCGGTATAGGGCCACGAGAAGCCCTCTGGGTTGGCGGGCTCACAGACAAACGACCCCTAATCTTTGGAGGGGGATGGAACGAGTTGAACATGCTGCCGTCTGGGTGTGATCGCCGGAATTCACTCCCCCCTTTACGACTTAGACCCCGTTCCCCCGCGCGCACCGTTGCTTGCGCCACAAAGCAAGCCATCTTCTGATTAGTGCGTAAAACGGGGCCAAGCCATGCTGTAAATGACAGAATATCACAGGCAAAAAACCAAAGCAAACGCCCTGCCCTGCAAGGCCATCTAAAACCCGACGGGCTCGTACACATGTGCCAGAAGAAGCAGCTGCAAAGTATCCTGGCCGAAACGTGCTCTTTGTACACCTCCTCTACGGCGGCGCCCGCCCCCTCGGGATGGTCTCGGGAAAATATAGTTTTGTTTGCCCTAGATTAGCTCGGAAGCCCATTGGAGGCATGGGGGGGAGTGAAATGAGGCGTATTTCCCCTCTAAGATCTTCCCTGTAATAGCTGCTCGCACGGTCCACGCACACATGGGCGAGTTATGTCGCAACACCTGGGAATAAGCAATCTCGAAAGAGAGGAAATTTGAGTCGTTTCTTGGCATTCGAAATATCATGTGGCATAAATGCCGATCTATTGACGCCAGGTTAAAGTTTCCAGTTCCGTCTTCTCGCGAGAATGCGAACTGGGCCCGAACCGTATTTGGAGTCATCTGGCAGGCTCTTGCTTTCGAGTCCATGAAAAACTCGAGATTAGTCCAGTCATGGCACATGGTTAAGCGCTGACGATGTCAACAGCTGAAGCCTCTCGGTGTGTCTCGGAACTTTCTTTCGTGCGGTGCACACCAACTTCCTATCGTCGGCTTGCCACACAGACAAATGAGCTTGGAGCTTGGGGACCTCCACCCAGCAACTTACGCTAAGTCAAACTTGCTCTGGTCCACAGGGGTGCTCTCTGCAGGATGCGGGGGACTGATTGGCCAAATGAAGAGAACTAGCCACAAACGAAGACTATAGATGGTTAGATTGTTCCACAGAACCATGTCTGCTGCTGCAGATGTTTGTCTCATTAATATACCAAGACCAAAGGTCTGTGCGAGGGGAGGTGCGATCGTGTCCTGGGCGGCAAACAGAACAGTAGCTAGTTCGCTGGGTTGCACCCATCTCCAGTATTATTATCAAAAGCATCTGGCCCAGGCTTTTTAGGGAACCTTTGGTCCTGAGTGACTTTGATGCGAGAATCAGGGGTATGCAGCCCCAATACTCTCAATTGAGCTGCCTCCGCCTCCGCAGCTTCTTGCCATGTCTCCACGCAATGCTTCTTAGGGGTGGATATCATGGAGGACTGTAGATCATCTCGTTCTCGGCTCGGAAAGAACGTGTGTCAACAGAGGAGCGGAACAAAAGAGTAGGGTAAAGGCGCTCAATCTCGACGTTGCTTGTCATCGTTTTTTCTCTCGCCCCTAGGTAAGACATGTACGTCGAATCACATGCAAGCCATACGCCCGAGAAAGACGGTGATGGGGAAAAATAGAAACAACGCCTGGACAAAGTTTGAGAGAAATAGGAAGGAGCTTCCTTTTCCAATATAGCTAGCTTGCAGCGTGCGCCAGTGTCATGGTAGGAGGACCGCTCCGAGCGGCGAGGGCTAAATTTAGTGCTCCTTGTGGTTGGTGCCTTTAGGCCTTGCCAAAACCGTCGACAGAGTTGTTGTTAGCCCGAGGGCACTCTGCCAAGCAGCGCAGCGGCTAAGTATAACGCCCGAGGCAACCAAAGGGAGGCAAAACGTGCTGAGGACCGAGCCGGTGCGGCAGAAAGAGCACGTCTGGTGAGCAACCTGTGAAAACCTTTCTGTTTGAGGGATATTCTTCAATTCATCACATGATGTTGTAGTCGCCATTTGTATTAGTCGGCCCTACAGGTCTGGCGAGCACGAATTAGGGTTTGTCAAGTAGGACAACATGCTGATTTTGACGATGGCGTGGGAGGATTTGGGCGCTACTGGCACCCTGCCTCGCCGGCTTGGAACGCTTGACAGGTGGGAGGAGCACTGGGCAGTGTGCAGTAAGATCTCACTGAGCGCAAAGACGCCGATCACCCCCTGGTGGTTACATCGCAGAGGGAACCAATGACAGCGCCACCCCTCCCTAGGAAGCAACTGCCGTTCAAAGGTTGTATTGGTGGTAACTGTGGCGTCCCCAAAGACGATTTCTTGCTGTGAGGTAGCATAGAATCGTCGAGATCGAAGTCCCAAGGGCCTGGGGTGCATCCCACCGCATACGAGTAATGTCCCGAGTGGCAGACTGATGGCAGAAGCCTCGATCCAACAGCAGGGAAAAGGTGAAAAGGTAAAATGAGCGATTATTGAGGTATTTCCCATGAGCGAAATGCGCAGCGTCGGTCGCTTCGGAATGCGATGCTCCCGGGCGCGTGCGCGCACTGAATCAAGAGCAGCCAGGACAGCGAGCAATGGCAGCGAGCGGGTGACCTGGCGGAAAGACAGGAGAGCAGATCAGGACGGCGACCGTTCCGGATGCTACAGCGGGGGGCTTTTGCCGTGGTGTGTCGATTGGTGGTCTCTTACAGACCTCGACTCCAGGCCCGGGCAGAAGGGCGGCGCCCCTCCGCCCAAAAGTGCGGACGGCGCCTTCATCGGCCAGAAGGACAGGGCTCTTTTGCTAGCGTGCTCGTTGTTCCCTACCAGTACAAGTTCGTCGTCTTGCCCCTCTCCCCCCCACCAAAGCTCGCAGTGCCCAGCCTCCAGCTTCGTCACCGTCGTGCTAGCAGATTGGACTGGTTGCACGGATCACAACGCTGAACGTGCCTTGGCTAGCGGCAGCGGTGCAGAGGGACGGACGACTGACCAGGCTTACATGTCCGGAGAAGGCTAGCCCGATGGCAAGATTAGTTAGGCGAGAGGACAGATGATGTGCGAGGAGCGCAGCCCGGGTGTGGTTGACGGAATACGACAACGGTGATAGGTGATGGATGGGGGTGTGTGGGAGGGGAGCAGGCCGTGGTACTGTGGCACTGTGGCACTGTGGCAGGGCTGTGGCTTGGACTGGCCAGCAGCAAAAGGCGTTTGCGCTGTCGTTGTTCTTCAGCGCGCCGAAGCAGCTAGAACCAGTATATCCGGGCATGATATCGACTCTAGCTCCGTTAACAATACCGCCCTTTCGAGGAAGGCAATGAGCTGCCTATGGACTTTTTTCAAATGCATTTTCTTCCCATCAGACCCTCGAAACGCCCTCCCAATTCACGGCGAACAAGGAGCTCCGCCGGCAATGCTACAGGTCATCGTGCACAGTGGGTGGGTGGGCTACGAGGCTACGATGTTGGGTGGCGCCACCACAGGCCGCAAAAGTACAGGGGCTGCAGGGGCTACGAAGTACAGGGGGTGCGAGGGGTAGCGCTAGGCGATTTTGTACCTCCCACCTGCCTTACAGGGCAGTTGGTAGTGGGAGGGGTGGGCGCACGGGGTTGGCATGGTTGTGTCGACAGTGGCTGCCCCGGTGGCTCCCGCAACTGCAGTAGGTCAGCACTCCTCCGAGGCAGGTACTTGCGTGACAAGTCCCTCTTCCCCTGCGCACAACACGGCACCACGACGCTAAAGGGTTGGGCGTCTTATAACCACAGCTGTCAACCACTGTCCAGTCGGCGTCGACGACAGCCAGTTGTGGCTGGGCTAAACCCCAAGCGAAGTGCAAGCCACCATCTCCCACAGGAACCCTTTTCTCCCCCGCCACAGCAGCTACCCAGTACGCCGCGTCGATGCAGCCGTTGAGCCAGTCCGTTGCAGGCGGCTGCATGTGCCTTGCGCTGCTCTCTCGCTGCCAAATCCCCTCGGTCTGTTCTCGTATACCGGCACTAGCAAGAAACTTCGCCACAGGTGGCAATCTGCAGCGTCACCGATACTGATGGTCATTGGTGATGATGACCGTGCGGCGCAGACCAAGCTAATCAGCTGCGCAGGACCTAGCATCGACCTCGCGTGCTGCGGAAGCCGCAGCGTAAAGCGACAAGCATCTGCGATGAGAGATTTTCCCATCACCGTCTCACTGTGGAGTTGAACGGGGTGCCTATTGAGCGACGACAACCAGCATCATGCTACTCCGTAGTGTCGGTGTCTTGTACATTCCAAGCCTCACCTCTTGTACAGTGTTACTTTGCATCTTGTGAGCATCAAGATAAGGTCATTGCTGCTCTGCCGCTGTCGAGTCACTCGCAACGATACCCGTGGGTCGTCTTCCGGCAGAAGCCTACACGAGACACAGACGCGGAATTCTTCCCCAGAGCGCATCCAGAACCGATACCCAGCACCACCCACGGAATCGCAGTGCAAGTTAGTGCCCACGGCGGCCCCCAAAGGTGATCCCAATACCTTCCTCCTGGTACTGATGGCGGACCGGCTCTCGCCCCTGATGGTGCTAAAATCCTCTTGTGCCTCTAGTAGTCCCACAGACTAATCCGCACAGTAGGGGCATAGTGTCCACCGGCCTTACCGCTGCTACTGCGGCCCTGGGTCAAGGCATTTGTGCCAGTTAAGCTAGCAGGGGACACTATCAAATGCCCAGCCACGGTCTACAGGGGACAGGCCTGCTTCGCTGGTGCCACAAGAATAAGATGCTTTGGCGCCGCCACTGATAGAGTTGAAGCTCGTCGTCGACACGGACATCTCTTCTTGTATTGCTCTCTCCCTTCATTGTCTCCGCCGACCCATTTTCAGTAGTGATGCTCAATGCATCCGCTACCCAGTAGTCTCCACGGAACTATGTGGGCCAAGCCAGAATCCCACAACGCTGGGCTCAGGCGCCCGTCTTGCGCCAAATACACTAGCCCGCCGTGATGTGGTCGGAGCCGAAGAGTTGTCAACTGGTTGTCCGCAAGACGATTGTTCATTATTTCCTTGTTCCCCTGATTATTAACCCATCTGTCCTTGAGCTACAGCTGGTACTGGTACAGTTTCTTTTTGGTCCCTGTGCGGATTACATCGCCTTCGATACCCACATCTTCCTAACCAATAAACCGCCAGTCACTTGAGACAAGACCCTTCTGTGCCACTTGGTGTGGCTGAGACCGACAGCTGTCACCAGCCGTCCTCCCTGTGGCCGTGCAAACGGCAGAAACAACCATGACAAACACGGCATGATTTAACCTAGAAATAAATCCCTCTAAACAACTTGGTCGTGAAACACTACCTGCATCGCCAAGCTGGGATGAGGGAGTGATGCCGCGCTTTTGCCATGCGGCTAGGGCTTTGGCAAGGCTTGCTAACCCGCAGGCTGGGAATGCCAGCAACTCGAGCCTGGACTGAGACACCCTTCTCTTGCCATGCTTCAAACCGTCAGCCATGTTTCTCTGTTCTGCCAAAATGGCCTGATTTCTCTGACTGATTCGCTACGTAGAACGAAACCACATCGAGATGCTGCGCCGCCCATACAAATTACTTTTCGCTAACTATTGGCTTGCCCACCGACAAGGACCTATCTACTCAGGCCGTGTACCGTCCAACACTGAGAGCTGCCGGATCAGCACACCGTGGGCGGATTGCTGGCTCCCCCCTCCTGCCCACAATAATCAATTCACAGACTCTCTGGCCTAGCGGCTCCATGTGTGAGCACCCACAGACAGGAACTACTTGACACCCGGGACGACCAAGTAGCACAGCGCGGTGACGAGAGCCCATCGCTCGTAACTGTCTGGGAGTTGACTCTAGCTAATATGCCAATAGACACATACGCCAAGTGGCAACGAGCTGCTACGCCCATCAGCGGGCACTCGGAGCTGTTGCCTTCCCGAAGTCAACCGCCACGATTCAGCCTCGACACGAGAAGCAAAAGCGACCAGTCAACTGGGCTATTTCTGTTCCCGATCAAGACGAGTAAGGCCTGCACCATGTGGCACACCATGTCAGAACAAACCGGTCGCTAATCAGGCCCGACTCGCTCGCTGCTAGCGATGATACCTCGCCCCCGATGTTTGTCCCATATCCCAAAATAGGGTACGTGACTGCTGTGGCTCGGCATTCCGGACTCGTCATGGTGCACCACTGCACACCAATGAAGAGTGAGAGCAGTTGAGCAGCTATCCAGACCAAAGACCCGTGGCGTTCAATCGCCGGTCCACTCTGCAGCGGTCTCTCTGGTGCCTCCGCTCATCTCCACCGTCCAGTCCACCCACATTTACAATAGCGCCGGCTCTTTCGCCATGGTGCTGTTTCTCACAAGCCATCTGACACCCTCTTTGACCACCGCCTGACTGGTGAGCACAGCAGTCTCAGGACATCACTTGCTATTCCATGACACAAGCGGCCGGTTCAGTAATTAACAAGGCAGGCCGATCCGTGGCACTTGTCATCACCCGGCCGCGCGGTGGACCGGCCATCTCGCCGTCCAGACGCTCACGCCTGGCCACGCTTCCGGTCGCAGATTGATTCTCGTTAACTGCCCATGCTGCAAACTATCCCGCAGCAGCCCTCTCCTTCCTGCACCAGGACCTCGCGTGCAGAGACCAGCGTGGTGTGCTAGCTGCAGCTCTCCCACAGACCAGCTGCACCTGCGTCACCGAGCAGCCAACGTCGCGGCCTTCTAGAAATCAAGTGAACAGTGCCATGTACATTGCAGTTCATGCACCGTGTCAAACCACAAGTCTCAAACGGCAGACATAATCTCTCCTCGTCTCCTTGTCACCGTGCGACAGGCAGCGCCTGAATGAGCCACTCACTTTCTGCAGGCGACAAACATGTCGACGAGGAGACCAGAGATAGCCAGGGTATGGCTCTGTCCCGCCTATCCCCTTCTCATCTCGCACAGTGCACTCACAGATTAGTCTTGCCCCAATAAATGATCTCCACAGCGCCCCGGCCGACCTGGACACCATCTGTCCTGGTGAGAGCGATTAGTTCGTTCCTAGCCCGACAGCGCTAATTACAGCTCTGTTCAGACTGGTCCACTGCTCCGAAGCCACCTCTAGATAGGCGCTGCTCCATCACCCGCAGTGTGTGACGAAAAGACGTCAAGTCCCGGCAGACACCAAGATATGGCTTACCGGAGCAGGGGCGTGCCTGCAACGCCCCCCTCCTCCAGATGTCATTCGCCAGCCCAAATCAAGGTAGCCCACTGCAGTCCACTCTCTCTGTTCACGTTCATTTTGTGCAGATTCAGCCTGGATAAATAAAGCAGCGTTGTACTGAGTCACCCTCGCCGTTGCTCAATTATAGCCTGTGTCACTCGCCCAAACGTTAAATCTCATCGCAAATGACCGGGAGCTAAGCCAGGCAAAGCTGCTCAATGACGCCAAAAAATTCTCGGTTTCACCGACATTCACGCCGTGGATTCATGTGTCGCCTGCTGCCTCGGCCGAGTATTAGTGTGCTCAAGACGGAGCCCTCAAATGAGCAGCTTGATTCCTGGTCGCACTTGTTCGCACCTCGCTCGTCACTTTGCCCACGAGGCCCAGTTTATTTTCATGGTCACAATTACCATCGTGGCCGGTAAAGCACGAGATCTGCCTCCACCATACCCCCTTCCCACCCCCGTCTGATTTGCGACAGCACACCCTGTACGCACGAGAGTGGTGTGCTTGTAGGAGTACAATGTGACAGGGTACTCCGTTCGAACAAAAGTACACACAGTAGGCCACCATGGTCTCCCCCACCGGCTAACTGGACAAGGGGGTTCCATTGAGGGCCACCAGACTTGCCTGCTATGATTAGAGCGACTACCTGGTGGTTGAAAGGTGATTAGCTCCCGTTCCTGGGCGTCAAGACCGTCCCCTCCAACCTCGATCTCCGCCACCCGGACACACTGCCGGCCTTTTTGTTGGACACGCCCCTTCACCATCTGCCGTGTCGTTGCTACTGGGGTCCCATCGGGCTCCATTCATGCAGCGAGATTCTACAAGTATACAAGACCATCCTGTTTCGCCCCCAACTTCGCTCTTCCTTGTCTTCATTGTTTCTCTCGGCATTACATACATATTTCTGTGATCTGCTTAGCTATTCTGCAGGCCAGTTGCGTAACTTGTTCCTTCTACGCACTCAACACTTTGACTTATTGTCTCTTGCCTCTCTCCTCTCTCCTCTGCCTTCCAAGGGTGTTTTGTCTCCTGGCGCTGAATCACCAACCTCGACACCTCCCCTTCGAGATATGCGCCAATAATGACCGCGACAGTCTATTCTTCAACCATGACTGACTTGAGGGGCGATGGCTCCCACCCAAGCGTGTGGCCCAACTACGGCACCTCACACCTATCGGGACGTCTCGGTAGCTCTATCGACGCTACCTTCTCCTCACCTGGCGTTCGCCCTCGCGCTGGCCAAGACCACTACGCATATGGACGCTACTCGCAAGACGAGGGCTCTTCTTTCGACCGACCTCAGCCGACACCTCTTTCGTCGCATCAGAGTTATCCTCTGAAGAGATCCTTTTCCCAGGCTGATTCTCAACCGTACCAAGAGATTGTTCAGGATCTTCGCGACGACAGCTCGAGACTAACTGTCAGCCAAGACCACAAGCTTCTCTCTTTTCGCCGCTCTCAGGATAAAAGCACTGTGGTAGATCAGCACGGCCGTGTGCAGCAGCTTGAGCTTTCTGCTCAGCTGCACGGAATGTTCTTCCTCTCGGAGATGCCTTCTGGTCCCAGCGACGGTGGCGCTCTTCAACCTGAGTTGACTTGTTACCGACGCAACCTCTTCCAGATCAGCGGGTCTTTTGTCACGCCACGGGGGCCCATTTCCGTTGTCAACGAGGCCAACGAGACTGTGCCCGTGAACAGCATGGAAGTCACCATCTCCGCCATCGAATCTGTCGACGGCAACCCCGTTCGTCTGATCGTTATCCCTTGGAAGACACCACCACCCAACTCGCCCGAACAAGCACACGGTCCCGATCAGGAGCCTCCGGCCCTACCCTTGATCCCTTTCCAAGATAGTAACCCCAACGCCGAGGGTGAATACGCTGTCTACCCAGTTGGCTGGCGCCGTCTGCAGTTCCGAATGTGAGCTTTGTATTTACTCTTGTAACTACTCTTTACTAACGATAAAACACAGTGCTACTGCCAACAATGGCCGTCGCAAAGAGCTACAGCAGCACTTTGTCCTGCATCTCAAAGTCCATGGCACTCTTGCCGACAACAGCAAGGTGGTCTTGACCGAATCCATTACCTCACCAATCGTTGTTCGCGGCCGCAGCCCCCGTAACTTCCAGGCCCGTAAGGAGATTCCTCTTCTCGGGTCGAGTGCTGGCTCTCGCGGCCAAGCCCTTGTTGAGACGGGAGTGGGTGTTATCGCCAGTGCTCTTTCCTCCAAGTCGGAAAGCAAGCGCGGAGGAAGTCTAGACATGCAGGTTCCTCGATCTGCGTTCACATTCAGCCCTCCCAAATCCGTGGCAGGCCAATCCAGCGCTCTGCGATCCAAGTAAGTTGTTGAATGACTACATGCCAACTTGCCAAGAAACTAACAGCTTCTTCAGCTCTTACCCATCATGGAACCAGCAAACTGACTCTCTGAGCCAACTCCCGACGACGACGACGATGGGCATGCCGAGTGCCTCTGCTTTTGCTAGCGACAACTCGGAGCTTCCTATGGCTACATCGTTAGCACCCCCTGTCTCTCTATCGCAGTACGCTCCTACGGCTGGAGCACTCGCCACCGAAAATGTTCCACGATATGTCGACAACGGAAGATCGATAAAGAGCCCGAGGCACCACGGCCAGTCGTCCGTGCATGGCTCCATCTCCGCGTCGGATAGTGCGTCTGACTATCGTTACGGATCGTACCGTGCCTCTATGACTAGTGATACTGGTAACATGGGGTACGCCTCTGAGAACACGCCTACCGCTACTCAACGAGATTACTACCCAGCACCTGGCGGAACTTGGACCCCCAGCGCAGCAGAGCCTAACACTGGCTTGAATTATCCCAGCACTCCTGGTAGCGCTGCTCACCCACGACCGTATGCCTTTGACAGGTCTTCGAAGCAGGAAGCAACTCTCCCTAATGCGCTCTACACGCCTGGCACTAAGGGTGCCTTTGAGTCGATGAACAACTATTCGTGGAGCACCAATTAGAAGTTGGTTCCGACTCACGTTGGTGGTCTTTTGGCCTGAGGGTTTGCTGTACATGATACTGGCCCCTTCGTTGCTCGGATGACTAGATTTCTACAGATGACTGTTTTTTGCTCTTTGGGTGGTAAAGTCTGATTTATTTGGGTCATGTCTCATTTTTGTTACTCAAAATGGGCGGCTGGGGACTTGTCTTTTTCTGGGTTACGCATGGCGCAAGTCGTTTCACTGGGAGGGTCGCACTTGCTTTTTTCTCATTCTCTACTGTTTCTTTTCTTATATGGGCCATGGCGGACTGTACACTTGGGAAGGTCGATTGCAAATTCTGCTACAACATGTCACGCTGCGCATTCTGGCGACCAGGCACATGGATCAGGACGGCGCAAGAGGCAGGATTACACTGGGAGTACTTCATGGAGGCTTTCGTTTTTTTCTATATCTGGAGTTGGTTGGTAATGATATCAATTTCTGCTCTTCTATTTCAAATATCGTATATATCATCTATGTTGAAACTTTTCAAACTCTTCTAGACACTGTCAACTAATGTTGCTTCTTTGAGATTCGTCGGTGCTGGTCAAGGTATTGCGATGACTCGTGTTTGAAGCTGTCACTGTAATGGGTAGTTCTATGGCTGCATAGATCGAAGAGAGCGTGCGGCGGCTCTGTCCTGCCCAGTTTGGTGTCTCGTGTTTTTTTGTAGAAGAGATCTCGCGTAATACGGCTCAGATACTGCGAAAGTCTTATTGATCGAAAATAGAAACATCGCGGCAATGCCCACATGGCGGCGGGCCCCTGGGGGAGGCGTCCAAGATGCAATGCTACACAGTATAGCGTTGCTTTTTGGCCCCCAAACTGGGTCTGCTCATGGTCGCCCATGATTTTGCAAAGCCCTCTTGTTCCATTCTTTTCATTAACTGGGCAGTCACACTGTATATCGGAACATTAATCTCGATTTACTCGGGCCGTGTCAGTGCGCTGCTGTTTGTTCCTTTTGATCAGGCCATTCGGCAATCTCGACCCCGGCATGACTCCTCCGGCTGATGGATTATGCCAGACAATTGGCTCGGCTGGACGGCCAAGGCATGGGTTGACGGGGTTGACTGGACGGGATTATCCCTGCCATAGTTGTGCTCGTTTAGCCGAAGGAAGATGGCATGTTGGAATGATGCGACGACCGGGTACCTTGAGAGCCACGATAACATCTAGCATTGCCCAGCGCGCCTCGCGAAGGCTTCTCTGGTATAATAGCAGTGATGACTCGTTATCGCAATCGCGTTATCATGTGTTGACGCTACCTTACTCATAGTGTTAACATTATCGATGGTCTACATAGAGGCTCGGCTTGTATAGAGAGATCGTTGCCAATTGAGAGCACAGAGTCGGGGCACATATAGAAGACTACTGCATTACATGTCATGATAAGGTAGAAGAAATATTCGGTAATCTAGCGAACTTTCTTCAAGTATTCATCTAGTTGCAAGGCCCTAGAGCCTGTACATGAATAGTCTGGAAATAGGAGCCAGCCGCAAACGTTAATCCACGACACAAAATATGAGATTTGAAATTTTTAGAGTCAATTTAAAGGCTAAAAAAGTGGTATGCCATTAAACACCATGTTAAGAAACCTGTTGGCAATGCATTGCGCCCGTCGGTGTAATGCCCGTTGAGCAACGGCAGCTTGGTGGGGCGCGAGGCTACAGAAAAAAAAAGTTGTGACATCGCACCACACGGGATAGCACCTTGCGACGACTGCAAGAACACATGCCTCTCCCGCTTCGACGCTTCAATGTTCTTGCAACCTCAAAGTCAAAAACCGAAGCCTCCATATTGACGGAACGTTTTGTTAGCCGGCTCTTCCGTGATTCATAGCTGGTAACTGGAGCCACAACCACGACCATCTCGCCAGTCTACCCGCGACCTTCTACTCGAGACGCACAGCCCTCTCCTCCACACGAATTATATATTGGGCGCCATGTTTGAACTTCCAGAGGCGAAAAGGCAAGTGTTAGGCGTTCCATGTGTGTTGCAGCCTCCAAATCTGCCTGCGAAGACGCGTGGCCATTCCCATGCGGCCAAAGTCGACGTGCTGGATTTGCTAACCTTTCATCATCAACAGAGTTCGGCGTGAAGACTTGGGCGACTCTGACAACTTGTGTATGAACGGAGAAGATGCACTTGGTCATGATGAGGCGATGCAGGCCCGAGTGAATGCGCAGATTGCCGCAGCGCTGGGCCTCGACGACGATGACGATGACGAGCTGCCTGCCCCTGCAGTGAGGCCCCCAGACAATACCAGCACCTGCGCACAGGAAATGAGCGTTGACGATGTTGACGGCGATGGCGACCAATATGCAGAACAAGGCTATGAGTTCAATCTTTTCAGCACAGCCAGCGCTGGCGGCTCAGGTGGACCGGGCAAGGTGATCTTAGAGGACGAAAACGAAACGCTGGGCGACGGCGCTTTTGTGCGACCGCGGCCCCTGTCATACTACGCGCCGATGCCGTCGACCAAGGAAAAAGAACAGTACAGCTACGCGGCGGTCACGGCTGATGACATTTTGCAATGGTCTTCGCAACCGTCATGGGGCATGGCGATGCCGTGGAAGGTGATCTCGATTAGCGCATCGCGCAAGGCGAAGCCTGGCCACAAGTCTTTCAAAGTTTTGATGGAAAACACTGACGAGGCCACCAAGAGGACGAGACCAGGCAAGAAGAAGCGTATCCTGTTGCGACAACGGCAAAAGACGAAGGCGCAGACGGCGGAAGACGCAGCTAAGCAGCAGACCGAAAAGGAGGAGCATCTCAAGGATAAGAAGAAGAGGCTCAACAGGATAAAGAAGCTGAGAAAACGTGCCAAGGAGAAGGAGAAGAAGACGGCGACGGGTGACGAGCCCGATGCGGCTGAGGCCGTTAGCGACGTCTCTGACGGCGACGAGTAAATATACCCCTCTTTCGAGCACAAAGGACCGAAAGCTGTAAATATAACGAATTCACGATTTTAGTAGAAGAATGAGTCTGAATAGTGAAACAGAGTTTTTTTTAAACCACACGCGAAGAAGAAGAAATCGATATCGTACTTGTAGATGTAAGGTAGCTCTGACCTGTTGCAACCCCACCAGCCAATGAGCTCCTGCGCGTCTTGCCGCCCCAAATCTGGATAGCTCTGGGCCCGCCAATCTAAAATCCATCAAACACGCGACAAAATTGAACCAACGACCAAGACCCTGAGATCAATCAAGGGACGTATCGAATAGCATATACGATTTTAATATTAGGGGAGACGCAGAATACCCAAGCCGCGATCCTCTCCCGTGGACGACGATTGATGGAGCAATAAGGAGTCGTAACGAAATCGACAGGTCCGTTCTCGTTGAGCAATCGGACCTAGGACCGACCAGAGGCAAGAGGTCTGTTCGATAAGAGAAGCTATTGGAGAGTCTATGGTCGGAGACCTTGAGCTTGCTCGCGTGCATTTTTGTTCTTCTGCCGAATCTGTGGCTGGCTTCAAAGCGAAGCGTCATCTGCAGCTATGAGCTCGCCTGACGCCGCCGTGGACGGACAGGCCGAGAACCCAGCTTCTGCCGCGCCAGCTCCCACTACCTCTGTCACCGAGGTGCCGGCAGAAGACGAACCTACCGAGCCCGAAATGGATATGGACGTACAGGATATGGGCCAGATGGCCAACCCCACGCTGGGCACAGAAACGACCGAGAAGCCACCTGTTGCACCACCGCCCTCCGCGACCCGGCCGATCCTACAACGCAACGCCATGCAGCGGCCCAACCTTGACCCATCGTATCAGGGCGGCAACTCTGGGGCCCCGATGCCACAGGCGCCTGCGCCGCCTCTTCCTACAGACTCGCTGTCCCTGGCGCAGCTACGCAAGATAGTCAACGAGGTGAACCGGCCTGAGCAGGCCGCCTATGATTTTGTCTACGCGGACATGGGCCCGCACGCAGAAGAAATTGACGAATGGTTCATGTACCAGTTCTGGCAATGGGTGCGCCTCAGTTCCGCTCAAAAGGCGTTCGAGTGGCACTGGAACCAGGAGACTGCGGACGGTGGCAGCGGCCAGGGCGGTCACGAGGTGGCCTGGGAGGATGCGGACCATGAAACCCGTACGAGATTCGTTCAGGCGGCGATTGCGGGCGTGCAGTCGAATGATGCGGCACTACGCTCGGCGTCGATTGGAAAGCTGGTGTATCTGGTGCTGGGCCGCTGGGGGGACACGGCTATGCCGAATACAGCGGCGCCAGACGACGAAGAGGAGCAAGACGGCGATGGTGCGACGCGGAGCAAGGGTCCTGGTAAATCAATTGCAAGCATTATGCAACTACAGGCGATCAAGGCTGGTGTCGAATGTCTAGCATCTCTAGAGGGCCTACCGGTCGTATGGGACGCCTTGAGGCATGCATTTGAGCTGCAGTGGTCTGGAGATGCACCAACCCAACAGAACAGCGGCCAGGGTAACCCGCAGGAACCGCAGGATGAGTTGATGCATCTCATGACGATCATGTACATTGCCCTGCAAGAGGTTCTCAGCGACCCCGAAGACATGTCTGCCTCGTATGGGAAGCTTCTGGAGCTGCAGCCGCCCCTCACCGAGTTTATGATGACGGCGACGACAAAACTAAGATGGGATGAACAAGGTGTTCTCCCGCAAACACAAATATTACTGCTCTTCTGGAAGTCTATTCTACTCGTGTTTGGCGGCACTAAGGACCTGCAAAGAGTTAAAAAGGCCACCAGCGAGCTCAGCGAGAACCAAGATAAGCAGACGATTACTGCCTCTCCACTAGACTATCACGTCTTTCGTCAGGAGATTACCTCCAAATATCCAGCATACGTCCCTCCGCGGCCCGCAATTCCCCTCGAAGACGAGAACACCTCTCTTCTCCCCCCGCTTCCTCAACATACAGCCAGAAACAACGGCTCCAATGGCATCCTTCCTGTGCCATCCAACTCACAAATCGGCCGCGCGAGTATTTTACACCAACCAGTGCACATTGCTACCCCAGCGCCATCCCCACCACCATCGCCGGGCGTCGGAGGTAAAGGCGGTAAGAAACAAAACTACCAGACGAACCAGAACTTTCCATTCATGTACCCGCCGCTTGACGCCACAAGTAATAGCGCCGGCGGCAAGGGGCTTGCGGCTCTTGATAACACTGTCAACCGCCGATGGGAAGGCAGCGATATTCCCGCGTCTATCCTGGAAGCGGGCGAGCTGTTCTCTACGAGAGTGCGAATGACGAGAGCCACCAGGCAGTTGTGGGATGAAAGAGAGGGATTCCTCAAATTTGAGCGGGGGTGGGAGCCCGATGAAGAAGACGACGATGACGACATCGAAGGCCTGGACCTCAGCGAGCTCACTGAAGAAGAAAGAGAACTGATTAGAGAGGTCAAAGGCGCGGATAAGGAGACGCGCAAACCAGCTGCGCCGGCAGAAGCTGTTGATTATGGCGCTCGAAAGCAGGACATGAGCGACAGAGATAAGAAGCGCTTGGAGGCGGTAGAGAGCTTCTACGTGAGTACTGTATTACCTGGTAATGAGTCAACGCTAATCATGGTATAGCACCAAGCTTTGCCTCATTTGCAATCTCTAGTCATTGTTTTACTGCGACCAGTCTTTGCCAATGTCGCAGCCATAGTAGCACAACAAGGCCCCCAGGGCCCGCATATGAACCCGAATATGCCAGGTCGCAACATGCCTGGCATGAACGGCGGATCCAATGCTGATAACGGAAGAGCAGGCGGGGATGTCCCAGAACTGTCACCGGAAGAAGTGGATGCCGCTAGAACAAGAGAGATCACAACGAAGGCCATGTCGGGGATCCTGGTGCTGCTGCTGAAGTGGCTGAGGCTATCACGTGAGTATCTTGAACAAGGCCAAAGTGAACCAAGACTAACTTGAATAGATGTTTTACGATTTGAGTATTTTACCCAGCTCTTGTTGGACTCGAACTATGTACCACTGGTGCTCAAACTGTTTGCCCATCAGGATGTACAGCAGGTTGTAGACAGCAAAATGGATCGTCTAGAGAACAGGTTTGTGCAGCCATTTCTGAAGAAGTTTCCTTTTACTAATGGTCCTGAAAGTTTCTTTCAATTTTGCAATCTACGATCCAAATTCAAGGATAGGACGGATAGCGATCTGGACCATGAAGAAGTCGAGGAAGAAGACGGTGAAGACGAGCATAACGATGCGGGCGAGCCAGACGTCGAGGCAGAAGAAAGTGACGATAGTGCCGCACCACCACCGATCAAGCTCCGCCGGTCGCCACCAGCAGAGTCCGCACAGAACGAACAAACGGTTGAGCCGACAAGCCTATCCTCTGAAGAAGACGGCAATCGGGGGATGCGGCCAGAGGTTGACGAACTCGGCTACCCAGTCAACGATCTGCCTATGGAGCCGATTACCGACTTTTCGTGGCGAAATTTCTTCTCGCTAATCAACTACCTGCGGGTGATGCAAAAGATTTGCAAGGGCAAGGCGCACCGCAACCTGCTCCTGGTGCAGTACAAGTCGTCGACGATTCTGCGCAAGTCGCTGCGGATTCCGCAGCCCGAGCTGCGACTGTACACGCTGAAGTTGTTCAAGAATCAGGTGCCGTACTGCGGGCGTAAGTGGCGGCAGAGCAACATGCGCGTCATCACGGCCGTGTACCTGCACTGCCGGCCGGAGTTGCGGGACGAGTGGCTGGCGGGCAGCGACATTGACGCCGAGGTGGACTCGGCGCTGCCGCTGGAGCAGGCGCTCCGCGGCCTGACGCACTGGTTCAACGTGCGCCGGTACCCGGACAAGACGCTGGGCGATGTGCTGCCTACGACGGCGGCCGAGTACAAGGAGAAGCAGCAGCAACAGCAGAAGCAGCACCACGGGAAACTGATTCAGCAAGACTTTTTCACCCGGGAACTGGAGAAGCTGGATCTGGACTGGACGGAGTCGAATGGTGAGGATGGGATGAGCGAGATGGAGAATTGGTAACGGAAAAGAAGAATAAAATTATATTCTTTGACAGTCGAGAAGAATCACTAGCGTCAAGTTTGCATATAGAACTTGTGGTCATTATTATTATAAAACACCTATTGAACAATAAATATAAAAAGAGTGCCGCCGTGAGGGGGGGTATCGTCCTGTGACCCAATCTATGCATGTCCCGGAAAACAATAAATCACTACTCGAAGTGTTTATGTACCCACTTTTACATGTTTGTGTATGTGTGTGTGTATGTGTGTGCTTCATCATATCTTTCTTTCTTTTTTTTTCTTTTTTTTTTTTTTTTTTTTTTTTTTTTTTCTTTTTTCTTTTTTCTTTTTTTTTTTTTTTGGCTCATGGGCGGTCATAGATGCCGTCTTCATAACGGTGACTCTGCGCAGGATAGCGCGGCGCCGGCTGCACCGCCGCCGTGTGATGGTGCGGCTCGTACGGGACGTCGTAGGGGTTCTCGGCCGGGTACGGCAGCGTGGCCGTGGTGTTTGCGTTGTGCGCGCCGGCGTTGCTGCGGTAGTAGTCGTCGCCCGCGTGGCCGTAGTGGTCGCCGGCGTGCGTGTACGAGTCGCCGACGTGGGCATATGTATAGGGCGCCGTGGCGGCGCCGGTGTGACCGGTGACCATGGGGCTGTGGCCCGCTATCGTCGGGGAGGTGGCGGTGTTGTTGCTGTTGCCGTAGCCCGTCTCGTACTTGTTGTACGGCGCCTGGACACCGACGGCGGTGGCTTCCGAGTCGCGGTTGTTGGTGGTCGTGGTGTCGCCCGGATGGGCGTGCTCGGGGAGGGTGTTGGGGTCGTGCTGGGGCACAGCCTGCTGGCCGCGGTTGCGGCCGCCAAAGACGCGACCGAGGAAGCCGGCGCGGCGTGGCGACGACGGCTGGTAGGTGGTGTCGGCGGCGTCGGGCTGGTAGTTGTTGTAGGGGTTCTCGGCGTAGGGCATCTGCATCTGGGGCGGCGAGTTGGCGAGGCGCTTCTCGCGCTGGTGGTGGCGGCCGAGGGCGAGTTCGACAAAGATGGAAAAGATGTAGAAGAAGCTGAAGGATGTCAGCGCGCGGTTCTGTGACTTCTATATTTTTCACAAAACAACACATTTTGTGTTTCGTGTCAACTTACATGGCAATGATGGCAATGGCGAGACACGCCGTCTCGAGCTTGCACGCGGTGCGGTAGCTCGGAATCTTGGTGAAGCCGCCGCCGGCGTCGAGGGTGTCGCCGGCCTTGCCGCTGCCAAAGACGGTGCTGACCTCGCCGGCGCAGCTGCCGGCGCCGCCCTTGTTGGCGACGGCGACGAAGATGTAGGCGGCGAGGAACGCGAGGTCGAGGCACATGGCGGCAAAGGACGTGAGGGTGCGGCCGGCGAGGCAGCAGAGCAGCAGCAGGCCGAGCAGGGCGTAGGCGACGGCGACGCCCGCGACGCCCTCGACGGCGCGGACGCGGGTCGGCGTCGCGAGGCCGTGGTTGGCGAGCGCGGCGAGAAAGTACGAGTAGATGCCGAGGACGATGACGGCGCAGAAGAGCTGGACGGAGCGGATGAGCCACTGGACCGTCTTGAGGCCGAGCGAGGTGCCTCGTGACATGGTGGGTAGGTGGTGGTGGTGGGCGGGATTCGTTTGTATGGATGTTGGGCGTATATCGATGCTACAGTCGTAAAAAATGCTAAATGGAAAAGATGCTGATGAGGAAGAGGAGGAGGAGGGGAAGATGTATGTCGAATCGAGATTGGGGATCGGGATGGAAAAGGAACTCAAACGTCACACAGTTAACCGCCAAGGTAAGCAAACGGGGTTCACAGCAAGTGAATATGTTCTGATGGCCCCCGCCGGGCTGGCTTACTCGAAGCAGTAAGCAGGTTGCTCAGCCTGTGACAAGCACCAACATCAGGGCGTTTTTTAACTGGACGGGCAACTGGACAGGCACTGCCCGAGCAAATCGGGGGCGCTAAGTTTGGGGCGATGATCCCTGTAGTGGGCGGGAGGTTGACGTCAACCCTCTGTAGTTGTGAATCCGAAACCCGAGCTGCTATTTTCGTCTTTGGCCTCTATATTCGCCAACAGCAGAGAAAAAAAAAATGTAGTTGATAATATTTCTTAAACTATTTGCTACATTAAGACATGTAATCTGGAAATATATTCAATCACTGTATAAGAGTCTTGGGACGGGTTGGTTCCTTGTCTCGCTGTGTTGCTATTTCTGGAAACATGACGACGACCTTGTGGGGAGGGGCGAGAAGCAGGACTTGGTTTCACAAACGACGCTGGAAGAAGAGCGCCTTGAAAAGCTGCGTGGCTGCGTGGCTGGGTTCGGTGGCTGAGCACAATGATAAAAGTGGGGAGCTGCTCACTGGCCGTGAGGCTGCCTTGATTTGCTACCTTTCAAGCAGATGCGGGATTGTATATACCCAAGGATAGCGTTGTCCCAGCCAGTAGCCAACAGAAGAAGAAGAAGAAGAAGCAGAAGAAGAACGGTCGCGCAAGGATTAGAAACCAGCTACTTGTCGCTACATACAGTTCAAAAAGACCCGGTGAGCAAGCCCCCGTTATTTTTAGGAACAGAATAAGAATAAGCATATCAAAAAGGAAAAATAAATAACAAGCGAAAATACACAAATCCCGGCTCTTGTTCAAATTACTTGTCCTCTTTCTTCAGATCAACGGTCAGCCTCGACGGCCTGAAAACCACCATTCAACACGGCGAGCACCTTTTCTGGCTCCATGCCTTCCCTGAACCCACTGCGACCTACCATCTTGCACTTCTCGCAGCCCTGCGCCATTGTCACTGGAGTTCGCCCCTGGTCATCGGCCTTGTGTGCATCTGCGCCAACCAAGACCAAGGCCTTTACCGTTTCCAGCCTGTCACCGCGCACGAGCATTATGCAGCGCCGTCCAGCCGCTACTATCCACCGCGTCCACGGCTCACCTTGGCCACATCCACGAGAAGCAGAACCCAATTAAAAACCCTTGCATTAGCAGCGATGTGCAGAAACATCATTCCATTTGCATCTTCCACGCCTGAATGGCTCCTTCCTCCCACAACATCTTCAAAGCATTCACCGACCCAGATAGCACCCGGCGGTGAAGCCTAGCAACCCTGTACCACTCCGCTCCAATGATCAATTCGTAGTCACATTTGGCCAGGTAGTCGAGGCATTCGGCAAGCCCATTGGAATCAACGATGTCGTGACTTTGGGCTCGCTTGGTCTCCAACCTCGAACCATCTCCAGCACCATTCGTAGCGCCAGAAGAGCAAGCTGGGCGACCTGACTGTCTCAATGCTTCTCAAGCGTCTGCAACGCTTGCTGTCTGTCGGCATTCAGCGTCAGTTCCGCCGTCATCGCCACCTTGCTAGCTTGCTTTCTCAGGAGACAGTCCATGACTTTTTCGCTCCTGCCAGCCGCAGCCAAGACAGCCCAAGGGGTGATGATTGTCGCAGCTCCCGCAACGCCTCTGTGACAGCCCGTCCATATGTTTTATTAGCTGCCGCGGCTTCCAGTAGCCTTTCCTTGGTCACCAATCCGCCGCCGCTAAGCTCCAGTAGCCACAGGACTGTTTCTCTGTCGCGACATCGTGCTGCGTCTGTAAGCAGGGTGCCATTAATGTCATTTCTTTTGTCGGTGCAGCGGTCAAGAATCCGAGCCACCATGTCTTTCTCTGCTTCTAGGTCCAATGGAAGGATATGGTTCCGACGGCGCAGTATTATTTGAACGAGACGACGCGCCACCGGAAGTGTGAATGTTGGAAGCTGGAGAAAAGTATACACAACTCCCGGAGAGTCATCGCTCTTCAATACTCCTCTTGAAGCTCCTGATCGCACGAAAGCGTTTCACCAGCAATATTCATCACAAGTTCAGACATGGCCGCAGGATCTTCCCTGTTGAAACCCACCACCCGCAACAAGCCTTTGACGTCGCAGATCTCTTCTGGGCAGTATTGAATAAGTTTTTTCAGCGTCTCTGCATCCCCATACATAACGCACCCTTTCAGTACATTCAGCTGAAAAGCCGCGCAAGGTACGCCGTGTTCCTGTAAAACGCTTCGCACAATCTGTCTGCTTTTTGGATAGTGTAAAGCGGTTAAGAGAAACAAAGGCTCCGTGAGCAAGTTTTATCTGTTTTGCTTAACAATCAGTTGCAGTGCTTTTTTATGCGTAGACTTGAACCCTAGCAGGGTCTGCAAGTTGTCTTGCGTAAGGACAGTCACGTCGCCAAGTTTCTCGTCCGGAAGCAAGTTGAACAGCTTAGCTAAACCTTCATCTCCGCAATGACCAATAAGTTCATGTGTTAATGCTGCCATAACTTTGTCTGGTGTGCTTATGTCGACAACGGCAGACACCAACGTCTGGAATTCCTCATCCATCCCTCGTCTAGCAGCCTGTTGAACGATAGGTGGCAGTGATGCTCCATTTGCTAATAGCAACGAGAGCATATGGCTATTATGTTCAATCGCAGCGACCAGTAGCGGTGCGAAATGAAAAGAAGATACATTAACATCAGCGCCTCTGCTGATGAGCAATTTTGCGATCCTGGTCTCGTTGGCGTGAACAGCTGCATTCAATGCTGAGCCGCACTCTGCGCATTCCTCGTTTATGTCAATGGTCTCATCGTCTAGCATTCCGTCGACAATGGTGGAAAGCCCAAGGTGGGTAGCTACTGCCAGATCTGTCCAGCCAGAGAACGTCTGCCCTTGAAAGTGGTACCGCCCCCCCCCTTGCTGACGATATATCGGACCCCAGACTTTCAAAGGCTGTTCTGAGACCTTGCAGAGACGACGTGCTTGTTGCATGCAGCTCTGTTTGGAAATGTCACTTTGCTTCTTGAAATGGCCTGGCCAATAGTCAGCAGCATATTCCAGGAGTGGGTACCTTCTTCTCGAAGGGGGCGGAAGAGTTTGTGATGCGAGCTCCGGAAAAAGAAGGTATTGCAAGCAGCAACGAGACATCAACCCATGGCCAACATTGTCATCGGCGAAGCGACCTCCCCACTTCGTCGCCGGCGAGCCTGGTTCGTTTTGGCGAACAAGATATTCTTGTGCTGTCAAATGAATAAAGGATAGTTTACCATCATACACGCTGATGATAAGCCCAGCGAAATTCTTGACTATTGTCACGAAGCGATTTTTCCAACGTTCTTTCTCCAACTGCGCATGTGTCTCGAAGCCGTCTTCTTCCAAGGCCAACGTAAGGGCATAGTTTACCTCCTCCAACATCAACGGTCGAGCCGCAGCGAGGAGGATTTGGAGAAGGGTGCTTGTGGTTCTTTCATTTTTAGTCCTATTCAGAATCTTTTCGTATGCTTCGGATACTTGAGTTGGTACTTCGGCAAGCAGCGCATCAACGTCTCGTCGCCGACTGTATTGACTTGGATCTGCCTTCATCATACGCAGTGTCAGGTGAAGCCACAGGTAGGTTTTTGTACCCTTTGCTTTGAGGGTTTCTGCGATTTTCTGGCGGTCGGTATCATTGAAGTCACTCGCGAAGCTCTCCATCTCTGTATCAATTACGAGGCCAATGTCATGGCTAATTTTGTCCTGCCTCTCGTCGGCATCAAAGTGATAAAATTCCGTTCGTTTTGACAGCGATCGGAAAGATCTCTCAATGTCATCATATTCTCTGCTTGTAATCAGGAACTTGAGATTCATCTTTGCAGCTGAACGGCCGCCGTTGTAGAAGCTGTCAAGTTTGCGGATAAGCTGTTCCCGACTTTGCCTACTGCATTCGTCCAAAGCATCCAAAACGCAAACAATGTCGCCACTGATCAATCTTTCTGCACAGGTAATCAAAGCACTCCACAGATCTTCGAAGCTTTGGGTCAAGCTACTGCCATTTCGTTTATAGGCTGGTATTGCGTGCTCAACTAGATGGCTGGTGGATTCGTGCGAAAAAAGTTGATGTAGAAGAGCGGAAAAGGCGGTAGTTGTCTTAGTGCGTTGCACATCGTCTTCTTTGAAGAAGAAGTAGCACACAGCGGCCGCTGAGCTGGTGATCGTCGAGGATCCAAAGCTGATGGTCGTGGTAGTGTTTTTTACATATTCATCTTCGATGAGAGTTCGTGTCAACACAGATTTGCCGCACCCAGGGCCTGCCGTCAGCCAGAAAACACCGGAGTCTGTTGAATCACGCCAGGTCGAGAATTTCTCATCAGTAAAGAACCACTCGCACGTCCCTTTAACCGAATTGGGATTGAATTCCATTCCGCCTCTGTAATTGCCAGCAGTCGACTTGAGCGCTTGCAAAAACGCCATTTCTGCATCATTCTGCCGCTGGTCTTTCATTGTCCTGAAGAAGTTTTCTGCTGTGTTGCCAATCCGCTCCAGCTTCTCATTTTGCGAAGCAAGGTGCTGCACCATCTCCTCGCGTTGCGAAGGCGCGAGGTGTTGCAAGTATGTGTCGTTCATTTTGGCAACATGGGCTGCTTTGTCACTCCAATCACTATCTCCAGCGACTCTTTGCCATGCTCGAGAGAGCTGTTTCTTTGACAAGTGGCAAACCGCACACACTTGGTACTCAAGCATGTACGAATAAAAATTCGACAGTGATGCAACGTGATTTTTGTAGTGCTCTGACGAGGTGGATCGCAGATATTCCTCTTCGTGGTTCTTCCAATGTCTTTGAAGTTGGCCGATAGTCGTGAAGCCCTCGACCATGGCCATGTTATTAGCGAAGCCATTACTGAGAAGCTAAACAAACGCTGAGTTATTAACAATACTCATGATAATATTCGCGCTATTCCGGAAAAGGATTCATACCGGGACAAATACTGAAACAGTTGACCAAGCAAGCGCTGCATATGGCTGCGAAGCCAGAGCTGGTTTCACCACGCCATCCGCCAAAGCCAGCAGTTTGACGAGCTTTTCGAGTTGATCGGAAACTTTGTGGTCTTTGCTGCGTACTGAGAACTTCCACTGAGATTTCTCTCGACGCTCCTGCAAAGACTTGACCAGCGCCTGCACGGAATCCGGGTTCGACAAGGCGCCAGACACGCCACCGTCACCAGCGCCGACGTGTTTCTCATAGTCCTTTACAAGCTCGGGCTCCCTTTCGGACAGGTCCCGATACGCGCGCGACCACAAGTCCTCAGAGACACTCGCAGGACTCTGTGGTTCCAACACCGCATGGTTTGAAGAAGCCGCGGTGGGCGGCGCTGCTGGCTGTGCTGCCGGCTCCTGGAGAGAGGGCGCCGCGACTGCTGGTCCGTCGGGCACATGCTGGGTACGGTCGGCTTGGGGCTCAGGCGATACGGGCGTAGTATGAGCGTGCCTGCTGTCGCGCTTAATGAGTCCGCGAATGGCTTTCCTCATTTTGAGGTTGGTGCTTGCTGGTTGCCATGTTGCTGCGTGAGGCTGGACATAACCCCGCACCAGTGTTGATTAACCTGCATGCATGAGTGCCTGACACTATGAACCATCGGCGCCTAAACGACGCAGCTACTTCATGCAGCGCTTCCATTGGCAGGGGGAAGGTGGTTCAACAAAAAAAGAGTTGAAAATACTGGGAGCCAGTATCAACAAGGAGTGGGCGGTCGCTGTGGCCATTGTTGTTTTGAGAATAGAGGAGAAACTGAAAAGAAAGAAAAATGAAGAAAAAAGTCCTGGTGCAGCCGTTCATTCTTTGGCACATTTTCGCTCAGAAATGGGAAATTACAGATGGACTGGTGTGCTGAATCTTTTTTCGAGGTGTCTTTGTTCGGATGTTGCGCGAAGCTGGGCACTTATTCTAGATTCTACACCGAACGGAGAAGGTGGCTTCGGTCTTGCGTACTAGACGTATATAGAAAGTACACACAAAGCAAGCCTTGGCATGAAAACGACCGCCATTGGCTGGGCTGGCTGCCTCGAAACGGCGTACACAGCAGCTTGTCGCGTGCCGCTTGGCGGGCGGGATCACCACAGCCATGGCACCGGGGAGGAGCAGCCCGCCAAGTCGGCAGCATCCTGAGTGAGTACTTCCTTACCGAAGCAGAGCCATGGCACCGGGGGGGGGGGACAGCCTGCCAAGTCGGCAGCATCCTGAGTAACAATTCCTTACCGAAGCAGAGCCTTGGCGACCGCGTGCGTCTCGCCAACAGCTGCCAAGTTAATGTCCGGCTCGGTGTCGTATCGAAAAGAATTCCAAAAACTCTTTTTAGTTTTACTACTTCTTCAGCTCGCCTCGCCGTTCAGGCCTAGAACCACTGGACGAGTCGGGGGCAGCGACGGGCTGAGTCGCCGATCCTGCCAATCACGGCGCTGTCCAAAGTCAATAGCGAAGAAGAAAAGGCCTGAGTCTCTTCCAGACGGGTCCTCTTGGCGTCGCACTGGTGGGGAGAGCGACAAGGACCGAGACTTTTTTTCGAGAAAGAAACGGGCTCGACGACCGACGTGTGGCGCCCTTGTTGATGACAAGGAGGGCAGGACGGGGATCGTGAGGCATAAAGGGACGATCCCACGTGGGCGATCCGAGATGGGTGAATGGCTCGTCTGGGGCATTGTGTGGTGCCTTTGCCAAGCAATTAAGCTTAAAAGGTCCGTATTGGTGGCGCGTCGCTAGTGCCTCTTCCGGGGACGACAGGCTCAGCGTGGAGTTGGTCTGTACTGGGGGGTGGGCGTCGGCCAGCCGCCACCGTTGCGCTATCGCATGAAATCCTTGGGAGCGTGGTTCCCTTCGGTGTCCGTTTTGCGAAAACGTGGTAGGGGTCGTGGCAGCCTGTCATGTCGTGCACATGCGACAGACTTCTCGTTATGGGGATTGGCTATTGAAACGCCACATACGGCTCTGCATGGGGGGGCCGCCGCAGCGGGCGCGCCGCGCTCATTGGGACTATAAGAGAAAATCGATTCCCAGAGCGAGAGTCTTTTTGTTCTTCTGTGCGTCAACCAAGCTACTGCCTCTTCATCCCTACCTCCCTCCCTTGTCCCTTGTCTGCTCCTCCAGTTCGAGCTGCGACCGACAGTCCGCCAAGATGGTTCTTCACGAGTACACTTACGTCTTTGCCATTGGCACTTGCTTTGCCCTCCTCGAGGCATTCAACAACGGTGCCAGTACGTTATGCCGCTGAAGAAGACCACACTCTTGACACCTCACTAACAATCTCCCCCCTCCAGATGATGTCGCCAACGCCTGGGCCACCAGTGTCTCCTCCCGATCCATCTCCTACAGAGCCGCCATGGTTCTCTGCCTGATCTTTGAAATGCTCGGCGCCGTCGCGGTCGGCGCCCGCAGCGCCACCACCATCAAGAACGGCATCATCCCCGTCGCTGCCTTCCAGAACGATGCTGGTGTGCAGCTCCTCGCCTTTGCCTGTGCCTCGGCCGGTGCCTCCATGTGGGTGATGTGGTGCACCCGCCACTCTGCCCACGTCTCGTCCACCTACTCCCTCATCTCGTCCCTCGCTGGTGTCGGTGTCGCGACTGTCGGCGCCGGCGGTGTCCAGTGGGGATGGAACAAGGGCTCTGGTCTCGGTGCCATCTTTGCCGGTCTCGGCATGGCCCCTGCCATTGCCGCCGTCTTCTCCGCCGTCATCTTCATGCTCATCAAGCTCACCGTCCACATGCGCAAGAACCCCGTCCCCTGGGCCGTCTGGACCTCGCCCTTCTTCTTCCTCATTGCCGGCACCATCTGCACCCTCTCCATTGTCTACAAGGGCTCCCCCCGTCTGGGTCTCGCCAAGAAGCCCGCCTGGTACATCATTGCCGTCACCCTCGGCGTTGGATTCGGTCTGTTTGTCATGTCTGCCCTCTTCTTCGTGCCCTGGGTCCATGCCAAGGTGGTCAAGAAGGACTACACTCTGCGCTTCTGGCACGTCGTCTACGGCCCTGCCCTCTTCTGGCGCCCTGCCCCCGCGGATGCCGAGAAGGCCAGAGTCCCCAACTACGCCGTCATCCAGCACGATACCAACGAGACTGAGAGCGAGGCCGACGTCCGCCCTCCCAGCGACAACCTCAAGGACCAGGATGAAGCCGTCTTTGCCAGCAAGGAAGTCAACAGACCCGCCAACAAGAAGCTGATCCTGGCTGAGTGCAACCAGGAGGGTTACAAGAAGCTCATGGCCGAGGCTCTCGACGCTCACCATGCCAAGCTCCGTGAGGGCCGTGGTCCTCTTGGTTGGGCCATGCGCACCCTGCACAACAACCGCATGGGTGCCGGTTCCATCCACGAGACTGCCAACCTTATTGCTCTCTGCAAGCGTCTCCCTGCCATGCTTGTCGCCGCTCTCCTCTACGGTGCTCACTACGACATCCACACTGCTCAGGTTGGTATTGAGGGCACCCCCGAGGGCCAGCGCATGGCTCGCGTCTACGACCACGCCACCAAGTACCCCAACGAAGTTGAATTCCTCTACTCGTTTGTCCAGGTCATTACTGCCTGCACTGCTTCTTTTGCTCACGGTGCCAACGATGTCGGCAACGCCGTCGGTGTCTGGGCTGTCATGTACGCTGCTTGGTCCACTGGCAAGGCTGCTGGCGCCAAGGCTCCCGTGCCTCTCTGGCAGATTGCTGTCATGGCCCTCACTATCTGCTTTGGTTTCATCACCTACGGTTACAACATCATGAAGGGTAAGCCCACCCTCTCTTTCTCTCTCAAGCTAAACTTACTAACTCCTTCACTAGTCATGGGTAACAAGATCACGTACCACTCTCCTAGCCGTGGTTCCTCCATGGAGCTGGGTGCTGCCATCACTGTCCTCATCTTCTCCCAGTACTCTCTCCCCGTCTCCACCTCGATGTGCATCACCGGTGCTACCGTCGGTGTCGGCCTGTGCAACGGTACTCTCAAGGCCGTCAACTGGAAGCGTGTTTTCCTCCTGGTTTTCTCGTGGATCATGACCATCCCCATTGCCGGTCTCATCGGTGGCTGCACGATGGCTATCATGCTCAACGCTCCCCACTTTGGCAGCACCAGATAAATCATGATGCTGCTTGGCTCATTATACACGGAGTTTTCAATTTGTTAAATACCAAAAGATGGATTAGATTGTTTCATAGTATCCGCATAATATTATACATTGGTTTTTTTTTTAATTCAAGATCGCTCCTCCATCTGTCCGCGTTGACGATCCATCTGCGCTGCCATCTTTCGCTTGAGCGGCGGAATGGCATTGACCAGTCGTAGCCCACCACGCATCGTCGTCATGGCGAGCCAGCCCGTGAGTCCCGGCTTATAAATGGCATCGTCTTTATTAAACCGCTCGAGCGACTTTTCGACGCGCTCCCACGCATACTCGTGCATTTCCTTTTCGTAGCCCCCCACGGCGTCCACCACACCCATCTCGCCCTTGGCGGCGCGCACCAAGCGATCGCCAAGGATGCGGGCGTCGAGCAGCGCCGTGTTGGCGCCCACGCCGAGACCGGGCGTCATGGTGTGGATCGCGTCGCCGACCAGCGTCACGTTTGTGCTCGTCCACGGCGCGACGCGCTCCGTCGTGCGAATGTCGAGCGCGAAGCAGGTGCTCGGGTCCGCCAGCGCAAAGAGGCGGCGCAGGTGCGGATGCCACGACGCTGTTTGTTGGAGGAGAAAGGCGTGGATGGCGGCGCCGTCCATGTTCATGATGTCAGAGGGCACGCGGTCCCCGTGCGCGCCGTAGCCGAGGAGGATGTAGTCGCGCGTGTTGTCAAAGTGCGCGCCGGGCCACCGCTCGAGAAGCGCGGCGTCGGTGCCGCCAATGGCGCCGGCGGTCGGCTTGTGCGCGGCGTCCCAGGGGAACTCCATGACGTGGATGATGGTGCTGTCGCCGCGGGGCGCCTGCACCATGGTCACGCCGCGCAGCATCTGCGGCGTCAGGAGCGCCCGCGTCTCGTCGTTGAGCGGCGCCTTGGCGCCGAGCCCGTACAGGCCGGACTTTTTGACGACGGCCTGCGGCAGGTACTGCTTCCGCGTGGGCGAGTTTGTGCCTTCGGCGCCGACCAGCACGTCGCCCGTCGCCGCGCTGCCGTCGGTAAAGTGCGCCGTCACCGTGCCGTCGTCCTCATTCCGGACGTAGTGCGAAAAGTGCTTGCCAAACTGCACCTCCGACTCGAGCCCGGTGAGGAGCAGCTGCCGGAGCGTCATGCGGCTCACCGAGTACTCGGCGGCCACGCCGTCGGCCGACGCGCGGCTGAAGCCGTCGAGGCAGAGCAGCTCCTGCATCTGCTCCGTCAGCATGGAAAAGTAGTCGGGCGTCGCGGCGGCGGTGCGCTGGAAGATGGTGAAGAGGGCGGGCGGGACGCAGGCGGCGAGGCTGCGCGCGCCCTCGGGGGAGATGCCGACGCGGTACCCCTGCAGGCCGTCGCTGCGGGTGCGGTCGCGCTCAAAGACGGTGATGGAGATGTTGGTGGTGGATTTCTTCAAGAGGTGCGCGAGGGCGAGGCCACCGGTGCCGGCGCCGATGATGAGGACGCGAAGTGTCATGAGGAGTGGTTGTAAGATGACGATGAATTGCAGAAAAATGGACTGTAGATAGGGTACTATATAGTAAAGATGAAAGACAGAGACTATGGAGAGAGAGGCAATTTATATATATATTTTTGCAAAAATGAATAGTCCCTTCTTTCTCTTCGTGACGACGCTCCGGGCTGGGACGGAGCTGAGCGGCCCACTCTGTCGCCGGTCATCGACGCTAAATCGCAAAGCTAACCCGGAAGGGAACCCGTTCGCTGTAGGCTGTCGCGGCCAAATTAGTTTTTCATTTCAGCCCTGCGTAAATCTTTAGCTTCGCCTTCGTCTTCTTCTCATTTGACCCTGGTGATCATGAGACGCGATGACGACGACTACGCGTACTCGCTTTGAAATAGTACTGCGCAGGCGGGTGTCCGGCACATGCCGCCCCCTTCTCAAGGAGCTACAGTGGCGTGTGACATGTATTCTGTTCGGTTTGTTAAATTAGGCTGGTGTTGGAGCGTACGGAATTTCTGGTCGTGCACGGTGGTAGCTTTGGCTTTCTTCTTGATTCGGCCAGGTTATTTATGAAAGAAATTGGAACGCGAAAAAAAGCATGGAAAGTATCATCTCTGAGCGGGTGGTAACTGATGCACAGTGCATCCCTAGCAACACTAGTAATACTTCTTGTCGTTGAGGGGAACTGGAAAAGGATCACAGCTGAGAAAGCGGCAAAGACTCTGGTATTGCGATTAACCTGATTTTTCTTATTTCTTGTTTTTTTGGTTGATTTTTTTTAAGATCACAATACTATTATTCCCCGAGCTGTGCGCCGCTTCTTTACGCTGCTCCAAATAGCATTCCACGAGGCTGGTGCGCGGCTACTACCCGGTACACCATTGCCGCGACGAAGCAGGTATGGCGTCTACCTAGTCTCTCAGAACAAAGCCAAGATGGAGAAAAGTAGCCAAGATGTTCGAATATTATGTCCCCTTCTAATTGGGGCGATCGGGATGTTCCCAGCCTCATGTGTAGCAATTTAGTGCCTGTCAGTTAAGCTTGACGTTGACACTGTTCCGAGCCGCGAGACCTCCTACACCCAGCTAGTCGGCAATTTTTGAGATTTATTGATTTACATATAAGGAGAAAGAGAAAGAACAAGGACTGCAAGCTTGAGCTGGTGAGCTAGGGTAACAAGTCATTTAGAGGTTCTTAGTGCCATGTTAAGGTCGTGGGAGACAGGCTAACACGAGCAAGCTTGAGGCGGGAATTCTTGAACTTGGCCTAAGAATAGTCTGGCCACGAGAAATAATCTACAATGAATGATTATAATACAGTGTCGCTCAGATATGAACCAGATGACTTAGCAAAGAGGTATATTCAAGTTCAAGGCGCAATGCGGGCATCAACGTGCGACGTAATGAGATGTCATTCTAGCACATAGATAAGGGAACATAAAAATGTATTGTATCCATCAAAGATGCAGGGATAAAGAAAATGGATATTGGATACGGCATATCCCCGTTTCAAGTCCGACTGTCGCCAAGTATCCGGATCCATCACATGTCGGTCTGTCAACACGTGGGCGCAGGGTCGACTCTTGACAGCTGTTGCTATCGCTACGCTTTTTTCTTCTAGAATTTCGGAATTAACTCCCCGGAGGGTCATCCAGTCGACCTCCCGGCTCCGGGTCCATCCCGCGTTTCCAGTGTTACATTGGTTGTTGAACGTGTGTCGCATCCTTGCCTTGTACGACGCAGGCTCGACGATCTGCCGGCACTCCATCCGGGCTGCAGCCTGTTCATCTGATAAAAAGAAAATGCACTTGTTTAGTCCATGTGTTTGACCACTTGAAGACCTTGGCCTGAGCAGCCTATTTTTTTTCTTCTCTCGGAACGGCTCTTGGGCTCGTCAAGCGGACTTGGCCGCGGTGGCCTGCCGGCTTGGCTTCCACCTCGGCCGTTCGGCCGGCATAAGAACCGTCGGAAATTCGACCAAAACTGGAAGTCAAACTTCAGCTCGGTCGCGGAAACGGACAGACTAGCGAAATACAAAGACCTGGCGCGCAGTGGATATAACGCCATTTAATGCATGCAGCGTCCCTGTCAGGCTGTCACTGCGGCGGTGCAATGCGACTACTGATGGATTTGTTTCCCGGCGAAGAATGGAAACTCATGACTAGCGCAAACGGCCGACCAAGTTGTCCTCGGCGATTATCGAGTTGAACACTCCATCATGTTTTGTCATGCGTTGTTCAAGTCAATATCGAAGAGGCCCGGCCACGTGCAAAGGTAGTCGTCTCTCAGCCCGCTCCGGCAGCGCAGACTGCGGATTCTCTCGGTGCCACCGAATCGGCCAATACTCTGCGCGGAAAAGAATAACACAGGTGCGGCGCAGAGCTTTTTTTCCTCACGAACCTGTCCCGCATTTGCCTTGAATTGCGCGCCAATGAGAATCCAGCCTTGGCGCACGAGGCGGAGATGGGCTTCGCTGAGCGAGATGCCAAGGGCCGCTGCGGGGACCGCCACAGTACGCTAAGGCAAGCTTCCAGGATAACCTTATGGGCAAAGACTAACGCTAAAAAAGGGCCCTGTAATCTGCCCGCTCCAGGCCAACACCCAGTGGCTGCGGCTCGAGCCCAGACCACCAGGCAACCAAGCTTCACCACACCCACTTCTTGTTCCATTTCACCACCACATCACAAAAGGCCTTTACCCCTCCCCCCTGTCTCTCGATTCTGGATTTTATTTCTGCCTCCCCCACTCCCCCAGATATCAGGCCCGCCCGCACGACCAGTGTCGGCCTAATGGGGTCGTGGCGCACACGTGGTTGCCTTCCTTGATGATGAAGGAGCTGAGTGGCCTTGCAGACGACCACTTGGTTCCCATCCCCAGAGCACGCAACACAATCCAATGCAATGCAAGCGAAAAAAGCGTGGGAGCAGAAGAGAGAGGAAAAAAATTGACTCTCACCCCCACCCGCAGCAACTCGGCCTATCGGACCATGACGCTATCAGCAAGGCCTCCACTGGCCAAGAAGCTTCCAACGTCCTGTGCCCGTCAACGTGCCGATCCTTGCTACACCGAGCCCTCCAGCAACCGACTTTCGATGGCTGGGTTGTTCCCAGCTAGCTGCGCATACTCGTTAGCTCTGTACAGCATCCGGCTCGGGACCCTGGCAATCATCACCGAGGTGGCAGCCCTGTCACGCATATATACTGCGCCAGCCCGCCTCTTTTTCTCAGCTGTTCCTCTCGAGGCCCTGTCACCTTTGGTCCGCGCCCTGACTTGAAGAAGCCAACTTTCCCCTCCCATCTCTTTTTTCTTCTTCAATTGAGAGCTTCTTCCTTCCCACGATGCTTGCCAAGCTCAACACGGCGGCCGCCGCCCTCGTCGCGGCCGCCGCCATGACGCAGGTCTCTGCGCAGACCTTTCAGCGTCTTGGAGGTTGCCCTGATCTCGGCTGCGTCCTGCCGCCCGACCAGAGCGACTTCCTCCCCGGCCAGCTGTTTGACCTCCGCGTCGAGGTCCACGCCCCCGTCAACGGCTCCGAGGCTGCCCACAGCGGCAAGCCCGACGAAAAGTTCAAGGTCACCATCACCAAGGACGGCGGGCAGCCCAAGGACTTTGCCCAGGCCTTCAGGATTGCCGAGCCCCAGCTCGAAAAGTGGCAGTTCAAGTGGTTCGAGGACCTCTACGCCGAGGATGCCAAGACCCCCTCCGTCGTCAACGTCGCCGCCAAGGCCTACCGCAGCATTGCCCTCTACGAACCCGGCAAGTACAAGGTCGTCCTTGACTACTACAATGGCAGCAAGACCACCGCCAACTGGGTTGTCCGCGACATTTCCAAGGAGCGCAAGGCCAAGAATGTCATCTTCTTCATTGGTGACGGCATGACCACCAACATGGTAAGTACTCGCCCTGGCGCGCAACGGCGCAGAGCTAACGCGTGCCTCAGATCACCGCTGCCCGCCTGCTGGGACACGAGAGCATCAACGGAAAGTACCAGTCCGTCCTCAAGATGGATCAGTTCCCCGTCATTGGTCACCAGATGACTCACTCCCTCGACTCCTACATTACCGACTCTGCCAACTCTGCCTCTGCTCTCTACTGCGGTCACAAGAGCACCGTCAACGCCATGGGGTAAGAAAGTTCCGAAATTGAAGACTTCAGTTCGCTAACAACTCCCAGTGTCCATGTTGACTCCTCCCCCGATGCCTTTGACGACCCCAAGGTTGAGACCATTGTCGAAATCTTCCAGCGTGTCTGGGTAAGCTTGATACGTCTACTTCCATAATTTAAAATACTAATATGTTCAGGGTGGTGCTTGGGGTGCCGTTTCTACCGCCTTCCTTGCCGATGCTACTCCCATTGCCCTCACTGGCCACACCCGCAAGCGTGCCGAGTACGGCGCTCTCATTGACCAGGCTCTCAACGGTGTCACCAACTGGACCTGGACTGCCAACAAGGGCCCTGACGTCTTCTTTGGCGGCGGTGCCGAGCAGTTCTACCCCGGCAAGGGCTCCTACAAGGGCAAGGACTACTACCAGGAGTTTGCCAAGAAGGGCTACACGGTCAGCCTCAACAACACTGCTCTCCAGACTGTTGACACCAGCAAGCCTGCTCTCGGTGTCTTTTCCCAGAGCAACCTTCCCGTCTGGCTGGACCGCAACGTGTACAAGGACAACATCAAGAGCCTGAAGAACGACCCGTCTGGCAAGAACAGCTCCGCCCTTGACATTCCCGGCCTCAAGGAGATGTCCGTCAAGGCCGTCGAGATTCTCGCCAAGCGCGGCAAGGAGAAGGGCTTCTTCCTCATGTCGGAGGGTGCTTCCATTGACAAGCAGATGCACACTCTCGACTACGACCGTGCCCTGGCTGAGCTTCTCGAGATGGACGACGCCATCAGCGCCACCATCAAGAAGCTCGAGGAGCTTGGCATCCGTGACGAGACCCTTGTTCTCGTCTCCGCCGACCACGGCCACGGCTTCGAGTACGTTGACCCATGCCACTAAAAGCATCAAGCGCTAATCAATCGCAGTGTCTACGGTTCTGCCGATACCAAGTACCTGAAGGATCAGCCTGACCAGCGCGGCAAGCGCCGTGCCATTGGCACCTACGAGAAGTCTGGTCTTTCTCAGTACCACAAGGCCGACGGCCTCACCTACGGCACCGGCGCCAACTTCCCTACCAACTGGGAGCCCCGCTACGCCATTGCCGGTGGTGTCGCCGCGCACCCCGACATTCGCGAAGATTTCAGCGTCCACAAGAAGGGTCCCCGCAACCCGACGGTCAAGATTGGCGACGAGTACTACGCCAACCCCAGCGACAGCCCCAACGGCTTCGTCGTCAACGGCACCTTCCACACGGACGAGGCTGTCGGCGTGCACTCGCTGACCGACGTCCCCGTCTACGCCTGGGGCCCCTGCCAGGACATCTTTGGCGGCACCTACGGCAACGTCGACATCTTTTACAAGATTGCCACGTGCCTGGGCCTGGCCCAGCACCAGCCCGGCACGCCGCCCCGTCCCGGCACGCCCGGTGGCGGCAACGGCAACAGCACCAGCACTGTCAAGCCCGTCCCTGGCACGTCCACTGCCACCGTGCCTGCTGGTAACACCAGCCCCGTTGCTTGTGTCGTGCCTCACCCCAGCCCGTAAGGGATGAATGAGTACTGAAGATGGAACCAGAAGAATGTGGTTTTGGTGCTTTTGCCGAGATTTCATTCAAATGTATATATTTATAAAAGAAGCGTACTTTGTTGTATAAATAGGGGTTGAGGGGGGCGTAACGGATTGGGTTGAAGTAATAGATTGTTTGTTGTTGTTGATACAAATGAGATCTCTCATGTATATACCCCTCGCGCTGTGCCGTCTATGTGACTCTCATGCTATGTAAATTTGTATACCTCATCTCGTATATACTGCTCTCTTGGTGTCCTCATCTTCTCACTCGGCCAGCGCCACCAGTAGCCTGCGCACCTCATCCCCGTCCATCCCCGCCCCGTCCGCCCTGAGCGCCGCCGAGTGCACCCATACCCGCGGCCCTGCATCACCAAACTTGCCCAACGCCGCCGCCGCCGGCCCGGCGACGTTGTGATGCCGCACGCCGCCGCCCGCGACCACCTCGATCCGGCGGCCCGTGCGCGCCTGCTCGCAGATGCGCGCCAGATTATCCAGATTATCCAGATAGTTTCCCACGGCGCCGCCCGCCGTCAGCAAGCCCGCGAAGCCGCACTGCGCCAGCACGGCCACCCCGTCGGCGCCGGCGGCGACGAGGTCGAACGCGCGGTGGAACACGCACGGCACCGGCGCAGCCAGCGCGACGAGCTCCGCGCACGTCGCCGCGTCAACCGCCAGCTTTCCGCTATCCTGCGTCAGCACGCCAAAGACGAAGCCGTCGCCGCGGGCCACGTCCATGACCCCCGCGGCCTTGATCGCGCTGATGGCCGCCCGCATCGCGTCCAGCTCCGCGGCCGTGTAGACAAAGTCCGGCCCGGAGGCGGCGGGCGGCGGTCCGCGCGGACGAACCATGACCCGCAGCGGGATGCGCAGAGACGGTGCGGCGAGCGCCGCGAGGGCGGACAGGGGCGGCGTGAGGCCGCCGGCCGGGTAGCTGCCGGGCGCGTTGAGCTCGATGCGCGCGGCGCCGAGGGACTGCGCCAGGAGGGCGTCGGCGACGGAGAAGACGGCGAGTTCGAGCGGGAGAGGGGCCATGGTTGGTTGGGGAGGAACGCCTCAGATGAGCCTTTTCTTTTTTCCTTCTCTTGTGTGTGTTTGGTGGAAAAAAGGAATGAGAGGGTAAGTTGAAAACTGGTGCTGGTGAGGGTGGGATGTTTGGTGGGGGCGGGGGCATCGCCCGTTTGTCGCTACGTGGGAGAGGACGACAAAGGTCAACACGGTACACTTGGCCAAGGGGTTTTTAGTTTTATGAGACATCGTGGTGCTAATTGTGATACTTACTCGGTAAGAGAATACTTCTTATAGTATTAAGAAAAAGTCATTCACACACAGGTACGGGATTGAAACGAGACGTCAACTTCTTCTATTAACAACTCAAGCCTCACTCTACACCTCCAACTTCGTCAAGAACCCCCCGTCTAAATATACAGAACCAAGCCCCCCCTTGTCCAATTACATCTATACACACGTAAACCAAGACACCAAATATCCCTCCCCCAATATAACCCACATATATATAACAAAGAAAAACCGACGTCAATTGACAGCATCGCTTTGTGAACAAAAAGGAAAAAGATATAAACAACGAAAACGTACTAGGCGTGGGATATCATATCGCAGGTCAACGACGAAAAAAAAAGCAAAAATAAAAGAGCCACCAACGATACAATAAGGAAATGCAGTTGCCACGATCATCGGCATATTATGCGCGCACGACTTCTTGGTGCACCAGTCGCAGCACCCAGTTGGCTTCCGCAGCTGTCGACAGCTGGAAACACCACTTCTTAATCTTGCCACCAGGGTTGCTCTTCGCAGGGACCATGCCGACAACGCCGTCGGCCCCCATGACTTCCTCCCAGATGCCGCAGACAATGCCGCGGCTACCCATGGCAGAGAAGCAACCGCTTCCCAGGACGGCATCGAGCAGCACCTTGGGTTCCTCGTCGTCCTTCTTTGGGCTGGACTGGACAGTGATGCGCTTCTCCAGTCCGTGGTCGGCAAGGAGCGCTTGGTGCCAGCCAGCAGGTGGCCGGCGGATTTTGAGAATGCAGTTACCGCAGTCTTCCCACTTCGTAGACGAAACAAGAAGGTGCAGTCGCACTCGAATGTTTTCAGCATCCATCGGGCCGCGATGTCCAGACGCGTTGCCAGTGCTGACAGATGGTGAGCGGGGCGAGGCGCCGCCACTCGCAGAGGATGAGCCAGATGTATACAGGCTATTTTGGCCACTGCCGCCGCGGCCCTGCCTGTCGATGGATGAATGTTCGAGGTTAAAAGCAGCATTGCCGGTTTGGGTGAGACGCTTGAGGAAGCTAGTCGCAGAGGGTGTTGTTGATGAATGCGCGGCGCTCTCGCCGTCCTGAGAGCGAGCCGCACCTCTCGGTGAGCTGCGATAGCTATTCTTTCGGCCAAACCAGCTACGACGCCGTCCGGCTCGGTCGTCTGCCTCGTCTTCGCGTTGTTCTCCAAATCCTCTGAAACGCGCTTCATTCTCCAGCTGAATAAACTTTTGGTTGCTGAGACGCGCCTGATGGACGGCCATGTACAGCGCAAAGCACTCGGGGGCACTGTGGCATCTGAAGCGGAAATTTCCCCCATTGTACGTCCCGTAGAGACGCGAGTGCATTTGAACAGACGATCTGACTTCCAAATCCAACGCTGTGCTTTGTCTGATAAGCACAAGGGGCGTAAGATCAAGGGCAATCAGTGGCTGCTCGTCTAATCGGATAGACTTGCCCTGGCCGCTGCCAGGGCGGAAGGCATAGGCCTCAACCAAACCAGCAGAAACAACAATGGCACAGGGGTGTTGGCTGAGATCCTTCCACGCTCCCTTATCAGACCATCGTGAGAGCGATGCCATGTAGCGGGTGGTATTGTCTGTCTGCTCTGCAGTGCTTCGTGGAGAAGAAACTCCGCCGGCTTGTGAGGCTGAATTGGATGGCGAAACACTGCAATCCGTCTGAGACAGTATGCTCTCAATGTTCGGCGGCGTAGGTGCGGGCTTGTGCGCCTCCTTGGCGATGCTTACACCAATTTCAGTCTCTGGTATGTCCATACTGTCGATATCATCGTCTGAAGAATCCTCATCAGAGTGCTCAGGACTGGGGCTGCTCGATCCGCCAGAGGCATCTGAGGGTAGATATTCATGTTTGAGCGGCGACGACCTACGCCGCTTAACCCGATCAGCCGGCTCCGGCGGTGCAAGCATGTTGGGATCCTTCTGCTGTTGGTCTGGCGTGGGTGGGAGACTGCGGTGGGCTGGGGGCGGAGGAGCACCGTCTTCTCGCGAAGTCCTAGGAGGGGAGGTTTTCTTGATCTTCAGAGGCTGGGGGAGTAAAGCCTCTTCTTCCTGGTAGCTGCCGTCGTCCCAGTCGACGACATTGTAGGTTGGCACAGTTGGGACCGTGTCTTGGTCGATTTTCGGCGGTGGGACAGGCGAAACCTTGTTGCGGCCAGCATCAGTCTTTTGTTTTGTAGGCGTCTGCGGGTCCTGGGCTGTCTTGACAAGGGGCGATTGTGGTCTAGCTGCCAGAACAGCAGCACTGGGAGCACCAAGGCCGCGAGGAGAAACTGGTTTAGCCACGCCAACTGGCACGTCGCGTGAGTAGTCTGGCTCATCGTCACCGACAACACTTGGTTCTGGCTCTCGCGGCGGGATTGGATGCAAGGGAAGAAGATCTAGCCAGTCGAGAATTTGATCCTCGTCATCTGCTGTTAATGACAGTAGCTCGTGCCATGTGCCAGTCTTGTAAGCACCCCGGAGCATAACAACCATGTCAAAGTGGCCCTCGCCAGTTCTTGCAGAGCAAAGATCCATTTGAATTGGAGGAAACAGGAGGTATGATTTTCGGCCTTTGCCATCCCCAGCTTCGCGAATGAGCAGGTCACCGGGATGGTTTGGCTGAAGCGGGTTGTCACGGTAAACAAGCTCGACCCGGCACTCCAAGCGCTGCCCGTTGGAGTGAGCAAAAGATAGCGAGAACGTATCTTTGGCATTGACCTGCAGGTTGGGGTCGATGGCTGCAGGCGTGACGGGCCCCAGCGTCCTGATTTCTCGGCATCTCGTAACATCAGTATTGATGGCATCTTCGTCTTCGATCCGTGCCGTCTCTTCACGGTGGCGACGTCGGGACTTCTCCTGGAGGTTCTCAAAATCGCGCAAGAGCTGGCTTGTATCCGGGCTGTGAACGATGCTATCGATGCACTTGATAAGCTTTGTCATATGTTTGATGCGAACCAATGGCCGCTTTAGGAGGTAAGCAACGGCTACGCTTTCTCCGTTTTCGTTGATGATGTCACCATGTTCGTTTCTCGGGAGTGCGTCTAGAAGTGAGTCTTCATCCTCCAGCTGCCCAGCGGCTGGGGCAAGATTCACGACCAAATCTTGAAAGCCAAGTCTCCATGCGCCGAGGTAGCTGTTGTACATGGGCACAACCCCGTGAGCCCAGTGAGCCAGGCGACGAATGTCTTGAAGTGGCGCCTTTTTGTGAGCACTCTTTAGTTTCTCAAGTGCAACACCCATACCGACAACAGCCTTGGAAATTGCATCGGCCTGGCTGCCGCCTCCGGTGGAAAAGAGGGTCGTTGCGTCGTTATTGTTCACGACGTCAGCCAGAAGAACCGGAATAACACCGTCGACCAAGGTTTTGAGCTCCCGGTTGTAAAGATTTTCATCATCTTCAAATTCTTGCAAGAGTTCGTATTCAGAGAAGCCAGCTGGGACGCCTTGCTTGCGACGGAGACTGGGACGAGATCGGTTCTTCATGCCTGGGGGTACAGAACCTTGATCGGGAAGCGACAGAACCGACATTAGATCGGAATGGCTAGTGACTCGTCTCTTTGGCAGGCTATCTTGTTTCTTGAGAGATGATGTCTGGCTAGACTTGGATATGACGGTAGACTCCGTGCCAGTAGACTGGGTGGCACGGGATGCAGCAGAGCCTGTGAGCGCAGAGCTTACGGCACTGGAGCCGTCATCAGACATGATTGTTGACAATTCATGATGTCCTTTGGTCGGGGGAGGGTGTCGAGGGGCCATCATTTTGGGAGGGTTGGCGTGATGGCCACTGGCAGTGGACTCGGTAAGCCGGGACTCGGTGTCTCTGCTGGACAAAGCCGACCCCTCTGTGTAGTCGCTGTAGTCCTGGTCGTACAGCTCGTGTCGTGGCTCTTCGGTTCTATACGCCTTTCCAGGCCCAACAAACGCTGCGGATTCGCCTGAGAAAGCATTTTTAAACATGCCGAGGAAGTCCTTCTTATTTTTGAGGGGTGAGGACGTGGCGCGCCTCGCCCGCGTTCTCTTAAGCTCCATCGGGCTGTTTCCTTTTGTGTCAACGTCCTTTGCCAGCTCTTTGGGCTCCTTCTTTTCCTCCAAAACCTCCGTTGCCGTTTCATCTGTAATGGCTGTAGAGGCATCCGATGTCTGTTCAGGTGAAATATCCTTCCTCGAGTGGCGTCTTTGCGTTCCCATTGTATGAGCCCGCCGCCTTTGGAGAGTCTCGGCTCGTACATGCTTTTCGGAAGCTTCGAAAATGTCATTCAAGTCCTTGGAGCCAGGCGCAGCAGGTTTTTTGCCAGGCGCATCGTTCTGTGATGAAGACCTAGCTGTTTTTGAGCCGGCAGTCTTCTGAGTGGCCACCGATTCTTCGGTTGATTGCTTCTTGATGGTTGGCGCGGGTACTTCCTTGGGGGTTTCGATGAAGGGATCAACAGTCGTGTTGAGCCACTTTTCAATACTCGGAGGTTTATTTGGACCTTGTGGGCGAGGCGGCTCATTCATGTCCTTCATCATCTTCTTTCCCTCCTCCACAACCTTCTTGAAGACGTGAGGGACTCCCTTGAAGCTCGACTTGCGATCAACGTTGAGCTTCTTCGGACGGTATCTGCCAGAGAGATCCAGCTCACTGAAAGCAGAGTGACCAAATGGGATGTCGCCGGGAATATCGGCAAGAGTCTTGGACGTAAGTCTGGAGTCGAGATCGGACTCGGGCCGCAGCGAGCTGCTGAGATTGGATACCTCATCGCCATGCTGTGATGATCTATCCGTTTCTGCCGTTGTCGAGGATAGATATGACCTGGCAGCTGTCTTTTGGCTAGCCTCTGGTCGCTTCGATTTGGCTCTCGTCGGTGTGTCATTGACGTGCTCCTTCTTGTCCGCCGACATGCTTTTGCTGCGCCGACGAACAGGCTTCTTGGTGCCTTCCGAGGAGGGTGAAGAAATATCGCTTGGTTCGATGCTCAGTGCTGATCGCGATGAGTCTGCAATACTCTTGCTCCGCCGACTTGTAGGCGGGCGGTAGGTTTGTCCCGGGAAAGAAATATCAGAGCCAGTAGTAGTTGGACGGACGCGAATGCCGTCGTCCCGAATCACCGAAGAATCCCTCGAACCGGTCACGCGGATTCCATCGTCATCTCCATACTGCTTGTATTTAGGTTTTAAGCGCGCCGTGGAACGGCTCGCGGCGCTGCCAACCTGGGAGCCCGATTCGTACTCGTCTGGCATCTCGATTTTGGCGGCCCATGCTTTGATCTTACTGGAGACGGGAGGATTAGGAGTAGGGTGTAAAACAAAGGCTTTCGCCTTTTTCTGACTGGATTCGTTGGAAGTTGAAGGCGACACCTTTCGCGGAGGAGATTTTCTGGGTTTTTGACGCATCCAGTTTGAGTCGCTCACTACACGCTTCTTAGGCGGTGAAAGCGATCTGGTGCCATCTTCTGTGCCATCGTCTCTAGCAGAAGAACCAGGGTTTTCATCGTGGTTTGGAGTATTGGGCACAAATTTGGGCGCGGGTGGATGCGACCTTTGCCGCAGCTTTATTCGCATACGGTCTTCTTCTGTAACACTCTCAAGATCCTCTCCCTCAAAGGCCACATCGTCGGGCTCCGTGGCTGCATAATTTGGGTTGGAGGTGGCCATGGTTTCGCCGTAGCTGCGCTGCCATCCCTGCACCCGTTCCCTGACGCCGCCGGGCTGCTGCAGCCTGCGGACTGAATTCTGCTTCATTTCTTGGCGCATATTGGCACGCAGTTCGGCTTTGACGGCGTCGACACTTTGGCGTCGTTTTCGGGCAGCGGCCACGCGGGCAGCGGTCTGTCTGCCATGGAAGAAGTCGGACAAGAGGGTGGGCTCTTGTTTCTTGGAGTCGCTGCGCCTGCCGCCTTGGGCGGCGGCAGGCGCGGAATGGGGCGCATCTTCAGGGCTGCCTCTAATCTTTGCTTGCGGTGTCTCGGGCGATATTCGATTGCGAGGTTTGCGCGGCGTCGTAGGTGGAGGTCGCTCGGTTTCGCTCGGGGACGATTCAGACGACATTGTTCCCTGAACGAGGCGGTGGTGTTAGCATAATGGCGGTGTCGCGTACAATTAATATGGCGCCTGAATCCAGCAGCGATGCTAAGAGGAGGCGGTACAGAAAGGTAAAGAGCGTACTTTGGAGAGGAGAAAGCCGCATGCTTGTGTATCCCGCGAGCAAAAGGTACACGCAGTGCTACCTCAACATGGCCGGGGAAGAAGAGGTGCCAGAGGAGGCTCTTTGTTGCAATGTAAAGGCGGAAAGGCCTAAATTAGACCACAAGGGAGGGGTCCTTGTTCGAGTATGTATGTCAAAGGAGGCTCAGGCCGCAATACGGACAGTGTCGGGCGGTGAGAACCGGGTCGAGCGTCGAGGGTTGCAGCTATTTACAAACGCAGGCGTATGTAGCTAGGTGGGTATGTATTATGCAGATAGGTATAAGGCAACGATGCGGCCAGACAAGAGGAATTGGATCGAGATGCCGTGTTTGTGCTGGCCGAGACATGTACAAAAAAACGATAAAAACGGGCGCAATAGGTGAAGGAGGATAAGGATGGCGACAGGGAGGAAGAGCAAGACGCAGCCCGCAGCGTCAGAACGCCAGGTGATGCGGCGATGCGACGAAAGCTTGCCCAGTCGCATAAGGTAGCTTTCGGATCTGAAGGTCGAGGCGCTGGATGCCGCAGTAACCAACGGGGCCCGCTAGTGGGACGAGGTAAACAATGGGCGGGCCTTGGACACGGCGTGGACATGGGCGCCGCTAGCAGGGGAGCTTACAGTGGTTTTAGTGGCCTGGAGTGGCTTTGTTTTTGGACTCGTCACTGTCAGTTGCAGCGCTAGTCAGCTGGTAATATCTCGATTACAGTGGTCTCAGTCACCTATAATTAACACAAAGCAGCGCTGTTTTTAGTCTTATTAGTGGCCGACATACCTAAAACGCCACCCCCACTTGGCTGCAGCACCGCCAGCTGCTGTGCGCCCCCCTCTACAGATTACGCAAGTACCTTTTGCACCCACACCGCACCCACGAGGTACCTTTACTCGCCTGGAGCAAAACTCCACCCCCATCGCCTTGTTTTGATCCCATTCAGCTCCTGTGCCTCTGGTTGCTAGCATCATCGCCAGCACAGCAATCATCATCCATCCCATCCCCCCCTCCTTCTCAGCGGGCTGAGCACAATCGGCAGCCGCATGTATGTTGTACATGACTGGATTTTGTGCAGCGTTTGTTTTTCTGTCCGTCCCGACCGGGCGCCAACTACCCATCCGCACCACGCCATCCGCCCTCCCGTCTCAGCCTCCTTTGCCATTTGTCGCCCTGTGCCGTCCAAAGTTACACATCCACGATGAAGCCACTTCTTGAATCGTACACGATGTCCCAGTCAGCCGCAGTAATCGTGCTCCCGCTCCTGCCTCCCTGCAGAAAAGGGGGGGGGGTCTACCAACGTAGCCAAGACATAATATACTCAAGCACAGGCCAAAAGAGCGAGGTCAAAACAATCAAGGTCAAAATACGCAAAACCTAAAAACATGAGATACTCAACATGTAACCACTTTTCCCTAGCTCCCGTCGAGTGTGGCCCGGCTTCCTTCAAAGAGGAGGGTGGCTGGTAGGCTAGACCATATGACTGTGACACGAGGCTCCTGGCTGTTGTCAGGTGTACACCCGTTCGGGCTGTATGTTGCGCACCACATCCTACAAGCGCCCGCCCACATCGCAAACAGTCTGGCGAGAGCTTCGATGCTTTTCAGCCCACAGCCTACACAGTGTAGCTCTCTGGTCTCTGGTCTCTTCACAGTTTCCCGACACAGCATGGGCGGCATGCTCATACAACCCCTTGCAAGGCGATCAGATTGATAAATCATAACCATCGTTACTAACATTGTTTCAAAGAATAATGTTATATTGCATATATCTATATACTGTATCATTGTACGTCTATTGCTCATGAAACCACGCCCGCTCAGCAATCTCTGGTCCAGCACGGAATCTTGACCGTGCCATTGCCCAGCTCAGCCTTGGACTGGGTAATGTTGCTGATCTGCGGCAGGGTAAAGGCAGACACCTGGCTCAGACTGTCGATGCGGCCGAGGAGCTTCTCCAGGATACGGAACGAGGCCGACGGGGTGTACTCGGGGCCCTCGTGCCCAGCAAGCTGCGACACCACAAAGGAGAGACCGCGCTCGTTGTGGGTGGTGCCCATGACACCGTAGCCGGCCGGGAGCTCTTTGCCGTAATAGTTGGGGTCCGAGTCATCGTCAAACAGCGACTCGGGGTCGAAGCCGTAGGCAGGCACATAAAAGGGGTCGCTGGGCGCCTGCTGGAAGCCAAGCTGGCCACCCCACGTCATGTTCTGAATACCTAGCAGGATGCCGTTGAGTGACAGGAGGTAGTCGCTCGTGCCCTCGGCGATGATGACGTTCTTGGTTTGGTCAATGACTTGCGGGAGGGCATACACACCCGCGGGATCCGACTGGTCGTCAACGCCGTCGGGGAACACCTGCTTGCACTGCGACCACTTGACGTGGGGGTTGACGTGAATGGCCGACTGGACGTCTCGGCGGTTGAACCACGAGTCCTTGCCGGACAGCGGATCGTTGCGCGCCGGGCAGCGGTCCACAATGTTGTAAATGTTGAAGCACGGGTTCTTCTTGAGCGCCTCGATGTAGATCCGATCAAAAATCTGGGCGCAGCCGTGGTCGATGTAGCTTCCGTTGGGATGCACCTTCGCATGGGGCAGCGGATTGGGGATCGGTCCCTTGGGCGGGTACACAAAGTACTCGCGGCGAAAGTCGGCGAAGCCGCAAGACTCGTCGAGGGCGCGCAGCTTTTCAAAGACGGGCAGGTCGACAGGCATCAGGTTGTAGTGCTGGTCCAGGTACGGAAAGGCGACGGGGGACGATTGCAGCGTGTCGCCCCAGGAGATGCCGTCGTAGACGAGCAGGCCGCTCAGGTCGTAGTACGTCTTGTCCTCTTGGTCGAGCATGTGCTTGGCCAGGTACGGGCCGTACATGCCGGCGTACGATTCGCCGGCAATGTACACCTTCCACCCCTCCAAGCCAAACGTCTTGGAAAAATTCTTCCAGAAGCCGATGAACTGCTTAGCAATGTCGTCTTCGTTGTAGATGATCTCGTGGCCCTTGGTGAAGCCGACGCCGACGGGCTGCTCGAGCCAGACAATGTTGGAGAGGAGATGGAAGCTAAACGGGTTGCGTTTGGGTTTTTCCATGCCCTCACCCCAGGAAATAGGGCCATTCTCCTCGAGGAATCCGAGCAGCGAGGAGCATCCGGGCTAATTTTCAAATCGTCAGCCTGTCATGTAGCAATTGCCAAAAAGAATATGCAGTGACTTACACCGCCGTTGAGCCAGATGACAATCTCCTTCTTCTCCACAAACTCCTTGGTCGCGGTCGGGAAGAACCAGAAAAACAGCTCACTCGTCTCGTTCTTCTTGTCCGTGATCGGGAGGTTGCCGGCGTAGGACTCGCCAACGTCCCAATTAATCAAGGGCAGCTTCTTGCCATCGACGTAGAACTCTGCCAAGCCACGGTTAGCAATCCGTTTGTGCCACCCGCGTTATCGCGGGCGGGGACCATAACAGCGACGATCCTCTGTCTTGGCGGCTACTTACTCTCGGTGCCGTTGCTGCGGAAGCGCGGCGGCAGAACCTCGATGGTCTCGTTCTTGGGCTCGGCGGCTACGGTCGCGCGACGGCTCATGTGGTGCGCTGAGAATTCTGGCATGTGTCGTTTGAGGAAGGCGTCGCCAGAGTTGCTGTTGCGGCCGGCGCTGACGAGGCCCGTCAGGCCCAAGAGGCCGCTGAGAAGGAATTGGCTCTTCATTGTCTTTCAGGAAAGAAAAAAAGACAAGTTGTGCTTCGTGGAAACGGAACCAACCTTCCCGAAACAAGCCTCGAGGGAGGGAGGCCAAGACCTACATAAGTACAACCGGCCGAAAGAAGACCCAGTAAATGGGGCCGGCCTAGATTCAGACCTGGAGAGGTGCGGAATCGTACATTCCAAGTGCGGCACGGCGGTCGGCAGTAGAGCTCTTGGTCCCGTCCATGGACAAGCGTTTGCTGAGCCGGTATTGCGTCAAGTGCGTGTTGATCCAAATCCACTCTAGTGTAGTGAGATTCATCCACTAATTAGATGAACAACGGGGGCAAGCTATGCAGTTGCCTGGCTTCCCCCCACCAATTCGTAAGATAGACAAAAGATCCTCCGTCACTCACTCTCCGCCTTCTTTCTGCAACAGGCCCGTCAGTGCCCAACCCTTGTCCCCGCCGCCGTGGCTTCCCGCAAACCTGCCTGCCAATTGCCTGGCGGCGAGGCTTTCCAGCGCGGCGTCGCGCGGCCCCATAAGGCAATGCCGAGAGTTTTGGCGTGGGGTGCGCATCCGGCATAGCACCACCTATCCGCAGTCTTTCCAATACCACCTGTCTAGCTGGGTATAGCGTCACGACTTAGCCTCGAGGCTCCAGCCGGCGAATACCGTATTCTACACGGAGTAACGGGTTGCCCAACCGAAGCTAGGAGACAAAAGGTGAAGGAGCGTTCGCAGGTGGAACTTTTGTACCTCAACTAATCGGCTAGCAATTTGCTCATCACTACTCCAATGGTCAGGAAACACGACTTTGACAGCGACTTGTAGAAGGTTCTTCTGTCGTATAACCCATGTCATTGTAGGCGCTTCAAAATATCACAAGATCGATAAGGGGCTATCGCTCTCCTTGTCAATTATTCCAATGATTTGGAAACCATGCTGAAAGTGAAAATGCTAGTTGCATGCATTTAATTTATTCGTTGATGGGGGTATGTTGCTGCGTGGTGGGGTGAATCGGCCTCGCTCTGTGGATGGCCTTGGTTACAGACGGCCTATTAAGTATGCTGTCGTATCACACATCGCATGTAGGATAGGAACGAGCAAGAATATTACGATCAATATGCTCCAGCGTATAGTCTGCATATTCCTCTATTCCAGGTCGTGTACTGATTGCTTCTTTGTACTGTGAGGGATCGGGTAACACAAGGCGGTCCTTATTGGCGTCGTCGAGAAGCTGGATGCATTCGCTCTTTAAATCGAGCTACGCGCTGTATTTTGGTTGATCGTTTACTCGAGGCGTTCTTTGAAGAGTTGCTATCAAGGTCATTACACAGCTCCAAGTTGCAGAATGTATGCCATGTGCGCGACCTCGCCGAGAATTGACCCGGATTCATCGTCGCTAAATACCATGGAAGGGTAGGGGGCAGCCTAGCATGTAAAGGCTCACATATAATGAATGACGTTCATGTTCTCGGGTAGGGTCTTTGTTTAACATGGAACACGAGCAAATACTATCATATCGGAAATCAAGGTGAAATAAAACGGCAGTGGGGAGGCAGCGGGTGGCCACTGCGTGTGGGGAATATAGAGTTCATTTGGTAGCTATCTCTCCAACAAATAGACACTTTGGCCGAGTGGTTAAGGCGGTGCCCTGCGTATGTATACACACTCACCATCTTCCAAGGCCTTAGACGCTAACAGCCCAACTAGTAAGGCATTACGTTCGCGTGCGCAGGTTCGAATCCTGCAGGTGTCGTAACATCTCTTTTTTGTTTTCGAGACAATTCTTTTTTCTTCTTTTTTTTTTTTTGCAGGTGCAGTAGCTGAAAGTAGCAGCAGACTTATCGTTGAGGGCAAAAGACATGTGTCGCTACTTCTTTTTGAGCTTTGAAATTACTCTGAGTGAGCGCGAGGTGCTTGCACCGAGCGTACTCTCGTGGCTTTCAAGACCCCACAGCCAGGAAGACTGTGCCTTACCCTGCACGACTGCCGCGATATAAAAGATACGTAGGCCAAGCTACACCCAGCCGCAATTATTACAGTAATATGGCAGGGCATCCGTTATTTGTGTTTGATCAATGCATGAACTTCTAAGAAAGTCCCAGTTTGATAAGTGTTGTGGAAGTCAGTGCGTGCAGATTAAATGAAGCTTCCAACCAAAGATGCGTGGACAAGTAGCTGGACAAGTAGTCAGAAAACACGGCAATCAGTATCGTTCTTTTTCAATCGAATGGGTTTTAGGCAAGCTTCTGGGTGTATTTGTTACTCACAAAAATATCATTTTATTTGTCGGCAAAAAGTTTACGAGAGAATGCAAAAAAAGGAATGCTGCCTAACATGGGCAACATGCAAAAAAGTAATCCGACACCTGCAGGATTCGAACCTACGCACGCGAACGTAATGCCTTACTAATTGGGCTGTTAGTGTTGAATGGCTGTTGGAAGACTGGTGAGTACGTACGCAGGGCACCGCCTTAACCACTCGGCCAAAGTGTCTTGGTTGAAAACGGCGGATTTATTTGCTACTATAATTGCAGAACGCAAAAGACTCACCACTTTGCCTCGTCGTGATTCCCTCACTGCTGCTCAACACATTTTCTCTGTGGAGACTGTCAGGAATGACCAATAAAGTAGGCAAGTGAAACAGGTAAAAAAACAGGCTACAACGTTCAATTGTTTCAATTTTTTCTCCGCGGAAAAGAAAAGACGGGGCGGACAGCAGAGTATTTATTCAAATTTGGCTTGCATGATTCAGTTGACAAGCTAGCTTCATGTTAGTTATAGGCGGGTGGAACTGAAAATAGCACTACGAGCTCGTTCCGTGTACATCATAGCCGCACCGAGAAGATAGCTGGCAAGTCCCAAATTGCAACTGTGTTAGACTGACAATGATGTTGCAGCATAAAGTGCTATTATGCGTTCCGCAGCGCTGTCCTGGAAATACGAGCAATTATCGTGTCTTTGCCCAGAGCACAACATCCCCACTACGGGAATGCGCTGGCTACAGGTAACCCCGAGCAGCAATCTGTGGTGATTCTGCGATGATTTACTTAAAAGTACCTCGCGGCTCATTTAGTATTTACAAGATAAGACTGTCTCGAACAGGATAGACACTCTCGTACCGGTTGAGAAAAATATTAATTCATGCTAGCATACGTAACTGGTATCACTACTTTTTCAATATATACAATGCATATACACTCAGAAGGACGATTTGTCAGTTTACCAAGTCTTGGGTCCAAACGTCTCACCATCTGCAAGAGGTCTGATAATGGCAGTGTCCTGGACATCCATGGTGTTGAGAGCCCCAACAGAACCCCACCACGGAGTCATTTCCGTACCCGTCAAGCTGAGGGCGAGGAAGATGAGAATGGTGCTCAGCGCGAGGCCGACATCGAGGCCGGCAGAGGTGACGTAGTTGAACTGCATCCACCAGCCGCGGTACTTGTTGCGGATGTACTTGTTAAACAAGAAGCCGACCCAAGCCCAGGACAGGTAGTTGAGGGCCGTGGCGGGCGGAATCATACCGCTACCACCAAAGATGATGGGCCAATTGACAAAGCGCACCATTGAACGAGGGTTGCGGCGCAGAATGAACCACGTAATGACAGGGCAGACGGCACCAACGAGGAAGAACCAGAGCATGGGCGAGTACAGAGCACCAATGCCAAACATGCGCTGGGCGCCAATCACACCCCAGATAACAGAGGCATTGAAGTAGACCTTGGCACCCGGGCAAGTAAAGTGATTCTCCTGCTTTGCTGTGCAGATACCGCTAATAGCGCCCAGTGCCCAGTTCAGAACAGCAATCTGAACGATGGAAGACCAGATCACAGCGACAGTCTGGCCCATAAAGACAGTCTTGGGTGGAACCTTCATATACATGGCCATCTTCATGTCGCTGACAAAGGCAAGACCTTGATACAGGGCATTGTATCCGTACGCCTTGAACAGCATGTTGGCGACAGGACGGCCCTCGAGCATGTAACTGGCCATGAACTCGGTAAGAACGTTGAGACCTAGCTGAACGTTGGTTGCACCCTGAATAATACCCGTGGGGAGGATGAAGAGCCACGCAATAATCATGGCAACAATGTAGCCCCACGCAGGCATGTGAGTTTCATAGCCAAGAACCGTTCCGAGACCCATGGCAAAGATGGCTAAGAACAGGATAGCATACCACCAAAACGGAACCGGATCGTACTTGGCATACATTCTGGTGTGGACGTCCTCGTCGTCCTTGCCCATGGTAGTGAGACGGAGCCAGATCTCCTTGCCATGGTGGAGAATGGTGTGGACAACCAGCGCAGAGATGGCGGCAAAAGAAACACCGTAAGCCATAGTGAAGGTGGCAGAAAGGAAGAGCGGCGAATACGCCTTGTACTTGTCCATGTCGAGCTCATATTCGGGAGTAAGCACGCGGCTGACATCGTAGGGCTGAGCAGTGTTGTCGTAGCTCTCAGAATCGCTGATCGGGAGGTAGAGATTGTAAAAGGTGTTGGTGTAATGGATGCCAATGTTGGTAATCATCATGAAAACGACAACACCCACGGTGGTGTTGGCAATGGCGTGCCAGGGGAAAATGAGAGGCGAGGTCGTGTAGCCGCTGATCTGGGTCCAGTCAAAGGTGATGGGGATCAGAGAAATACCAGTCCAGCCGCCAAAGAGCTGGTTGATGACTGGGCTCTGGGGCTTGATCCAGGTGACAAAAGCGAAGACGCTGAGAAACGGCGCGATGAAGCCGGGGAACCAGTACCACAGAAAGGATCCCAGACAGACATAGGCAAACCACCTGTATCGGCCGATGGACCAGCCATTGGTCTTGGCGGGGTCAGAGGGAGAGTGGTCGTGGAGGGCGTAGAAGAGTGAGGTGTTGATCAGGTTGGTGGGCCAAATCATGGCAGCAGGCTCAATCAGGTAGCGACGAAACAGGCCCGCCATACCGAAGCCGCACATGGAGATGGTGAAGGTGAGAAGAAGCTGAAAGCCCCCTGCGATTACCGCGAATTAGAATTTATATCCTGCTTTCTGACTTCGATTGAGGGGCACTTACATCCAAAATCTTGGTGGTAAAACTGCTTCATGGCCAGGATGATGTCGGTGCTGTAGGCAGAGCCGCCTCCAAAACTGACATTGGCCATGATGACGACCAGCGCATGCTCCTTTTTGTTCCACGGGCCCGGGTTGAAGTTAAACTTGAGACCGAAAAGGCTAAACTGGCGGTTCGGCATCACCAGCGACCAGCCGAGGCCGACGGGGTGGCAGAGCAGCTGGGCGACGTAGGTGGTGATGATGATGGAGGGCGCGCGCATGCTGAAGAGCATGTTGAGGCCGGAGCCGATGGTGGTGAAGAGCATGCCAATGACCCAGGCGCGGATCGTGTTGGCGGGCACGTCCTCGTCGTAGTTGCGCACGGCGGCGCGCACCTCGGGGTACGGCGAGTCCTCGAGTATGTGGCCGGCCTCGGCAATGGCCGTCTTGGGGTCCGACGAGGCCAGCGCGTCGGCGACCTCGTCGATGAAGGCGTCGGGCAGGTTGGGGTCGTGGAGGTGGTGCCGCTGCACGTTGCGCAGCTGCTCCTGCGCCTCGAGCTGCGAGATGTCGCCGACGGCATGGCTCGTGGCGCTACCGTCGCTGGAGTGCTTCTCTCCCATGCTGGCTTGGACGCGGGGCGTCGTCGAGATGTGAAGAGAGAGTTTTGGTAGGTGCAGGAAACCGTGCTTTGGACCTACGCGTGTGCCTGGGAGGGTGCTACTCTCGTCACAATGGGGCAAGGAACAAGAACGGTCTCGGACCGGAATGCAGTTTATATGTACACCAACCACTGGGAATCCCGATTCACATGGCTACAACCCAAAATTACAAAAGAACCCCTTGCGGGGACACTAACAGGCAAGTCCGTTGCTGTTATCGCTTGCCTGTGCTGATGCCACTAGCACGAGGGTACTTTTGCTGAAAAACGGGCAGAATCAGACTCTAGCCAATGTTGGAAGCAACGAGCAGGAGCAAGGGAAAGCTCCCCAGAAGCCCCGAGTTCCCAGCCATCACACCAATTACAGGGTCTCGTGCTGTGATTGAGGCACCACTAACCCCCATACTGCATGGGGGACGACGGATCGGCTGGAGCTAGGCGGGGTCGGTGCGCTTGCCTGGGCAGCCTGCCGTGCTAAATCTCCATCGACGGCAATACGCAGAAAACAAAAGAGGTGTCCAGCCCCGAAGATTAGTGCGATTAGAAGGCTTGGGATTGGTGGCCACCCGTCGCGTGTGGCTTTCGCCCCGTACTGGGGGCGATGAAGCGTGGTCCCTCGGCGCCTTGTTGGTGACGGGGGCCCGGAAAAGGCGGCACAGGCGCTATGTAGTTGCAGGAACTTTTGGTTAAACAGGCCCTGCAAGCTGGAGATTTCAGCAAACCGCTAATAATATAGCCGGCCAAAATACCTATGCCCTGTAGGTTGTGCTGACCCGCTGCGGAGTGCGCCGCCGGGGTCTATTTAGGAACGAACAGCTGATAAGCCCATGCATGGTCTTACGGGCAGCTTACTGATAGCTGGATTTCTAGGTTCGCCTTCGGGCAAAAGCGCTGCAACGCGGTCGCTCCGGGGCAGACATTCCCGACAGAGATCCCCTCGAGATGCAGCACATCGACCCTCCTGCACTACTTCAGATCCGCCCGTGTTGAGGATGATTGACCTGGTGTTTGGATAATTTTGTACAAAGAGAGAACAACGTGTACGAATTTGCCAGGAAGCTCTTGCATTCCTTGGCAACGTGCCGAGCTTCCGACCGTGGCCGCGAGCTCAAGCCCTCGCCACCTGCTGAATTAAGCCACGATGCACACAGATATCCTACGCCCGCCGATGATGGCGTTGCGCGCCGGGCACTGAGCAGTGCTGTGTACGGCCGCCATTTTTCCATGGACAACATGATTGGCAGCTGAAGCCCTCTGTGGCGTGTCACCATGGCGGCGGGTCGTCGGGTTGACAACCTCCATCTCCTCCACTACTCCGAGCAAAAGGACTTTTGCTTGGGGGTTTTGGCAAGATTTTCCCTTTTCGGAGAGATGCCGCATGAAAAAGCCAAAATGCAAGGTTGTTGAAAGCCTGAATTCTAGTTTATGAGACTCTGTGCGGCGCACTGGGCACATGATTATCTGCTAAAATAGTTAGTTACCGACTAAACGAGCCAGCGGCCGCTTTTCTCCATTTTGAAAAGGCTGTCGTCTCTGTGGCTGCTGTCGCAACCAGAGCCGACCTTGCCCGCGTGACCTGTCAGATTGTCGGCCAATACCTGACCAACTTACTAAGTCTGCCTTGTTGTCTGCACGCGAGCCTGAAGACGGAAATACTAGTGGGGGATAGAGTATGAAAGTCGCGGCTCAACAGAAAAACAGATCTGGGCCGAATTGCAGGCCCTGCGAAGCTACAACAAGCAGGCTCTGGCCTTTTCACTCACAGCTCCTATCAGTGGAACTCAATACTCCAAGACTACATGCAAGAAAAGAAACCGAAATTTGCTTTCTTTTATTCCTACATCGTGACTCCGTCATATTCGGTTCGTAAAGTACACCCCTTTCTCATCCTAATACGCATGCACCTCGGAGCTGGCGCTCACGGCGCTCCGAATCTCCATCTCCTCCATCTCGTCCTGGAACTCGACCCAGGCGCCCATCTTGTCGAGCACAAACTCCTCGTACCGGACCTCCTCCCCGCGCGCCCCGACCATGGCGTCAACGCCTGGCTCCGAAAAGAATGGCACGCTGAAGCGCTCCGCCGGCGCGCTGCGCACCCGGTGCATCGTCGCCACAAAGCGTCCGCCGCTCATCCGCGCCAGCAGGTCGCCGACGTTGACGACGACGCTGCCGGGCACGTGCGGCGCGGGGATCCAGGCACCCGCCGCGTTGCGGACCTCGAGCCCGCCGGTCGCGTCCTGATGTAGTAGTGTCAGTAGGCCCGAGTCCGTGTGCGGCGTGCAGCTTAGTTTGTCCGCCGGCGCGTCAGAAGGAGAGGCTGAATCGATCGTCGTTGCGTGGTGGCCGGGGTAGTGCAGCAGACGCAGCGTCGAGACGCTGTTACGCATAATGGACGTGAACGAGGCCGGGTTCTTGCCCAGCGACGAGGCAAGCAGCGCGAGCAGCGTGCTGGATAACGAGGAGAGCTCGGCGTACAGCGTCTCGAGCCGGTCGCGCGAGGGAAACTGCGCCGTGGGAGGGAAGCAGTTGGGCTCGGTGAGGATAAAGGGCGAGGCCGACGGCCGCGACGAAGGGGGCAGCCGGTGCGACGGGCCAAGCTCGAACCCAGCCTTGAGGTTCTGCGGATCAGCACCTGGCTGCGCAGGGAAATATCTGGCATTCTGTTAACCAGGGCTCGAGGATTGTTGGTGTGTAGTATGCGATCAAATGACTTGCCCCCGGTAGGTGTTGGCGTTGGTCTTGCGAAACGTCTTCTTGGCCACGCTCATCTTGACCTCCTCGGGGAGGCGAAAGAACTCCCGGGCCATGCCAAAGACGTCGTCGTGGCCAAAGGACAGCGGCGCATTCACCAGATAGGCGAAGCCGACCGTCGCAAAGACTTCGTGCAGCCGCGTCGACAGTTGCAGCAAATCGTCCTCGGTCGCACAGTCGCTCGAGAGCGCAGCGAGGTCCACAATGGGGAGCGATGTAAACAAAGTCGTCATGGCTTATTTTTCTTTTGATGCAGCGAGACAGATGAGAGAGTCATCAAGATCACAGCAAAGGGGGGAGGGAGCGGCAGGCGGTCGCACATTTTATGCATGCTCCACGAGGTCACCCTTCGTCCTGCCAGCCCATCGTTCCGCGAACGGGCGTCCAGAGCCCCCGTCATCATGGCCAAGCAATTAGCACGCTCGCGTGACCGTATGCCAAACATGGAGAATTCGATTCCGAGTCTTCCATTGCTAGCGCCAGTGGGGGGGTCGAGCTAGGATCATCATCACAGTCCAGCAGTGTCCTCGTTCTATGGGATGTGATTGATACGCAGATGTCTCACACTTGACGTACCTGGACATTTTGTAAGCCAATCTTTTGGCGTTTTGGCAAATTGGAGCGAAAGCAAGTCCTGTTTTTGTTCCCTTGTGAGTATAAAACAGCAATACTGCGACTGATGGAGTGGACGGCCTCGTCTGATGACGCCTAATGGGCGACCGACTTGGTTATCCACTTAGACTCAGACGGCTCACCGACTTGCGGACGTGATTACTTTCCAACCGGTGTGCTCGCCTATTAAAGCGTAATCATGCCGCACAACCAGCACCTTGCCTGGCTTATTTGATGGAGTTTGCACGGAAGAGTATAAAAAAATATTTTGTCTAGTCCGTCCAACTATACCAGAGGCTGCCGGTTTGGATCTTGCAAGCGTGCAAGTTCCAGCATAAGTCTATAAACGTAAATTGCCATGTCCTCTTTCCGCATGGCTTTCCCGTACCACTCGCGGCCCTTGTCCGCCATTTCCTTGGCCTTTTTCTGCCCCGACGCCGTCGACGTGAGATACATGACGAGCTCGGGAAGCTCCTCTAGGCTCTGACTCACGGGCACATAGTGCACCCAGGGAATGAGGCGCTCGTCGTGCCACTCGCGGATCAGTGTCTGCTTCAGCGGTAGCGATTTGGAGGCCAGTAGCTTGTAGTAGCGGCCGCTGATGCCGTTTCCATCGAGATCAAATACCAACCGGGACTGCAATGCGGCGTCCTTATCGGCCCACGCACCTGGTGGAAAGAATGCTCGTTGCGCCCGGCATTGCCGAGTGATGCACTGGAATATGCGTGTAAAGGCGACATCATAAAGCCTGCCGTTTAAAAATGATGACGGCACGCGCTCTACTGTATCGTCCTTTTCTTCCAGATAATAATATTGTTCTCTGCCCAGATTCTGCGCAAACTGGACGAAGCGCTGTCTGTGGTAGGCTCGCCATCCATCGTCATGGGCGAAAGCACCTGAATTAGAACCCGCCCAGTATAAGTTGTTGGTTTTTTGGTAAAAGTCTGGTTCCACGCTTGAGTCGTATACAAACTCTTCTTCCAGATAAGCCGGGCTGGGCATCAAAATGTCACCCATTGTAGAAGGTGCTCCAGTGGAAAGAATAGGCACCATTGCTTCGGTAAGTCTGAAAGAGACTGGACTGGTGAAAAGGCCATGCAAGTGCTCATACTCTGGATGTCGGCATATATCCATGGCCGAAGCCGCATCCTTGATAAATGGTAATGCGTATGATTCCCTCTCGTCTTTTGCGTGAGAATTCTCGACTTGATGAGCTGCGCACTCTCGTGTGATATTCGCCCACGTCGGCTGGCGAGATAGGTTGGTAACTCGTACTTCTGTCGTCTTGCCGCTCGGAAGTAAGACAGTTGGTTCATCGAGATGGTTGACCAGTACTCTGACGTCGGGCAGCTCGACACCGGCAAATTTACCCACGGTTTCAAACAAGTGGGAAATATGTCGATCGTAGGAGCGACGTGGGTGAGTACATCGAGCCCTCCCCTCGTTGCGATTATAGTGGCATGACCAAACCTCACTTCCGTCGGCGTATAATGTGGTATCCATTATCCGCTGAAGCTCTGCGCCGCTGAGCTTCAAAAATGGCGCGACCTGCTTGTGGATAATATCAAACTCATCAATAATGGGTGACTGGTTCGCAACTGCAAAATTATACCAGGCCTCAAACCCAGGAGGAGGATCGATTTTATACCGACGGCGGTACTCAGTCTGTGCTTCCTCGAGAGATTTCGACTGTCGATGGAGCAGGCCACTGAACTGTGCATTGGCCCCATGCATCAAAATATCCACGGGGTGCTCGCGATTTCCACCAAATGAATGCTGCGCAGCGTTTTTGGCATGTCGAATAGCAACAATGTTGGCACCGTAGGGAATCAGCGTTACAAGCATGAATATCCAGAGCGATGATCGTGACTTGGCGCGGCTGGGTAGTGCGGATATTACCTGGCCGAGAGAGAGCCCGGACAATGAAATGTGTAGTAAGGGCCGAAAGGCGGACGACTGAAAGAAGGGACTCTGTCCAGCCATGAGAGTGAATACCCCCATCGACGGAAGAACGGTCCATGGCGCATCTCGAGTCTATAGGTCGTCAGCAAAACAACAACCAATATGTAGACGAGCGGCGTACTAATTGTATGGCAAAAAACCAAGTTAAGGACTTGAATACGGCGGTAGCGAGCGTCCTCAATAAGGAGCCCGTGGTGAGACCAAACACCAGGGTCTGGATCACGAACACGAATGCGACACCGAGAACAACGTATTTCGACAGCTGTACGACGTTTTCTTCGATCCTGATGGGCGGCACAAGGACCGCTTTTCGCCGCTGTTGAGGTAAAAGCGTCATATATGCAAGCGAAACCGATAGTAGCGCCACACTTGCGTAAAGAAGCTTCTCCAGGTTCCACATGAAGAGATCCAGAACGGCGATGGCCGCGATAATGGAAGCGGCGCTAACAGAGGTAAAGATGGGCGATGCAGACCCTGAATTGCCTCGCGTTGTGTCGGCCAGATCTAACTGCATATATCGTTGGGCCGCCAGGAGAATGGGAACCAATGCAGGCTGCAACGTTGTCAGTATCACCAAAGCACTCTGCATCTGGTCCGGAGAGCTACTTACATAGAAGCGGGACGTGCCGTTTTCTGCTTTACAAAACGAGGCAACGGAAATACCTGCCGCGAATAGCACGACGCCGAGTCCGCCGGCCGAGGTCGCCGTGTTTGCGGCGGCCGGGGGCGCCATCTCGCCCTGGCCTCGTCTCTGGCCTGCTCTCACCAAGAGCGGCAAGAGGACCCATGCCAGGGCCTCGGACACCATCTCCGTCTGGCGGGTGAGCAGCCTCTGCGTGAGCAGCTCGCAGAACAGCGTCGCCGCGGCGAATGCGACTGCATGGTCCTGGCCCTTGGGTGTCAATTGAGCCATGGCCGGAAATGTTTGGTTGCATCTAAGGCGCGCGAGGTTACACACTGGTTAAGGTTGATCTACTTGGCATCAACGCGGTGTCATGTGACTTGCCTTGCCTTGCTGAACCCCCCCCCTGTCGATCTCTCCATTTACTTGTACTACCTTGCTGTAATCAAGAGGTTAGCTTCACTACAGGGCGCATTGGGCACTTGTACGGGGCTTAGCGGTTGAATGCCAGCTAGTGAGGTGCGCTGTTTGTGCATCGGCCGCTGTATTATAGCGCTCTCTAGCGTAGCGGTCTGCTGGCGAGTAAAACTGCTTACTAGACAAAGCTATCTAAGTATTTAGCTTTCATATGAAAATAGATATTGTACGATAAACTGTACTATAATCGAGTAAGTCGGTGGCAACTCGAGAGCGTTCGCCTGTCCTAAAGAGGCGAGAAATAGAAGAAAAGCCAAGACAAAAATAATACAGCGAGAGGAAAAGAATTAGCAGAAGTTAAGTAATATGGAGCAAATGAGTATATCTAAGCCATGTAGCTCTTCTCAGGTGTAAGGCAGCTTCATTTTCCGGCGTCCATCCCCTTCATTACCAACTCATCGATATAGTGTCGTACCTATAGTCCGTGTTCAGCCTCATTTGGCACACGGCATGGCCAATGACGGCTTTAGAACGAACTGAGCATTTATAATACCTCAGAATCTATTTTGGTATGACTGACAAGCTCTAATTGGCAATGCTCCGGGTGGCGCTCCGCCGGCAGCCTTACCGTTGACACCGGCCCTCGGGACCGAAGCCTCACTCGCTCGGCACCGGCTACTGACAAGTTCCCCGGATAGCAGCGCGTCGAGCTTCTATGAGAAAATTTCTTGGAAAACATATATAAAGAACCAGTAGTAAGATTCAAACAATATTAGAATGAATTTTCTCTGCAACACACTACCTTAGACCCCCTTCTGTTGAAGTACTGCAGAAGACCTCATCGACATACACCACACTCTCTTCCACAGCATGACACAGCGAGTCCTCATTGTCGGAGGCGGCCTTTCCGGTCTTGCCTTTGCCCAAGGCCTCAAAAAGGCCACCCCATCCATACCATTTCGCATCTTTGAGCGAGACTCGTCTGCCGCCTGCCGCGCCCAAGGCTACCGCATACGCATCTCTGGCGCTGCCCTGCAGGCGCTTCTCCCAGCACCCGTCTTTGCCACGTTTGAAGCCACGGCAAACAGCACCATCGCGCCAGGCCATGCCATTGATGCGTTGACTGGCATGCCGGACCCCGCGGCCGTTATGCCCGGGCCCCCTCCGGGCATGCGCCACGGCACACCCGCGAAGCTGTACAATGTGGACCGCGCGGTGCTGCGCAACGTCCTCCTGCAAGGACTGGAGGCGGACATTTCGTACGACAAGAAGTTTGAGGCGTATGAGATCCTGGACGACAACACCGTTCAGGTCCGCTTCGCAGACGGTACGGCGGAGCGCGGCACGCTGCTGGTCGGCGCGGACGGCGTGCGCTCGGGGGTCCGCCGACAGCTGCTGCCTGATTTCCCTCTGCTGGACACTGAGGGCCGCTCGGTATTTGGCAAGACGGATCTCACAGACGAGGTCGTGGCAAAGCTACCAAAGGAGTTCCTGAGCGGCATGTGCCTCGCCAGCAAGCCGGGACCGGCTGCGGAGAACCCGTCCAAGCTTCTGTTCGAGGTGATGCGGTTCGATCCCGCTGCGCGGGCCCTCGGCCTCGGCGTCCCGGCCGACTACATCTACTGGGTGTTTTGCACCCGCGAGGACGTCACCAACACCAAAGTCATTGGCATTTCGGAGCTGCTGTCCCTCTCCAGCGCCGAGTCGGCCGCCCTGGCCCAGGCGCTGATGCAAGACTGGCACGCGTCTGTCCGCGCCATCGTAGACTCACCAAACCAAGACTCAACAGCGACGTTGGGCTTTTTCTCGTGCACGCAAGATGGGCTGACGAGAAGCTGGGCCGGGCTTCGACAGGCGCATGCAGACACGCCCGTGACTGTGATTGGTGATGCGGCGCACCCAATGCCGCCGGTGGGCGGCGTCGGCGCGAACTCGGCCTTCCAGGACGCCTTGGAGCTCCTTGAGGCATTGGTGTCGTCTCGGAGCGAGGGTGGCTCACAAGCTGTGGCGCTGGCCCAGTATGAGCGGTCGATGGTGGAGAGAGTGGTGGAAGCGGTCGAGAGGAGCAGCGCCGGCGCGGTCCGTTTCTTTGGCATGAAGCCACAGGATGAACTGAAACCAGTTACAATTTGACGATGAGGCTGAGTTCTAGTTCATCATCGGGCACATAAGCGCATGGCTTGAACTTGTTCATCTATTTTGTCACAAAGTTCGGCATGCACAAGATGAATGAGAGTGTCGCACGATGACTTGAGAACGTGGCAAGTTCATTAGCAGCGGCATATATACTAGTACATAGATAGACCTTCATTACGCTACTTAATCCATCATATACACATGAAGCCCCAATCCTAGCATTCACACTCGAAGATTCCATCTTAGTCGTGATAGTTACTGGGTGCGCGGTAATGCCGCCTTACTGCACAGATTTGCGCGATGGTGGCCCGCAGAAGCTGGCCCGACGGCCATTGGGTGGTTGTTGGCGAGCCTTGAGCAGAACTCGAACAGACATTGTTCAACAGAGGGTCTCCTCTTCTGCGACGGCACAGGCCTTTTCGACCATCATAATCTTTGAGTGAGACGTTGACCCAGCATAAAAACATTGTAACGGATTCAAATCGTCCAGCTTGTCGTTCGTTGGATGACGGTGGAATCCCAGCGTCATTCATATGACTAAAAAATACAGCCCTTTTTATAGATCTGCATCATCTCATTGCTAAAAGTCACGGCGAAAGCCTTTCCCTCAATAAGTGATGGTCAGGACTTGACCGTCTGAATGTATAGCAACATCATGCAGCGTCTTCATGACCGCTGTGGCAGCCCTATCAGGGAGAAACTCAATATCCATAAAGAAGACACGGTGCGTATTGCAAATGTACACGCCGGGGATGCAGCCACAGCCAGCGTCACCAGCGGCCAGCGTCGTCATATCCACCGACGCCACGCCGCGTTCTTCAATCAGCATCTTGGCCTCGGAAATGGCCGCCATGAGCTTGGCGTCCCAGATGCCCTCCCGTCGGGGCCGTTGCCGGAGAAGAGAAATGGCCTTGCGGCGCAGCACACCATCGCGGCAGCTGCTGGCCACCATGAAAAGCGGCTCGCAGACCGACGGCGAGAACGAGTACACGGGCCGCCCGCGCTGCTCCTCCAACAACGCCTCCTCTGCGACCAGCTTCTGCGTCAGCTTGACGATGCGCTTGAATTTGGCGGCAAACTTGTCCCACGCCAGCTCGTACAGGCTGAGGTCGATGCTGGACGCAATCTCGGCGCCGCACAGCCAAATGTCCAGCACGAGCGCGCAGTCGAGATCGGTTTGGCGCAGCCGCTGCGACCACTTGAGATGCGAGAATTTGACCTTCCAGGCGGAGAGAGCGTGGCGGTACGGCTGGCGCAGGTCCGGCACTGGTAGCGGCTGGTCCGTCGTGCGTCGAATCTTTTCGTTTCGTACCGCCATGAGCAAGCCTCCCACGAGGCGCTGTAGCTCAAAGCAGGCTTCCGTGGCCGAGCTAAAGGGAGCCACGGGTACCTCCCGGGGTATATTGCTGCGACGCAAGATGGGTTGTCTGGCCCCAGTCCACATGTACTGGACCTCGAATCCGTCCACCAGGCCAACGAGCGACTTGGTAGGAAGCATGTGTGATGTCTGCGCTTCGTCCAGCGACTCGGTCTTTTCCAAAAACTTCCACTGCTGGGCGACATGTAAGCCATGGCTCGCATGCATCATGGCCTCTTTCGGATCGCCGCGCAAGCTGCTCAGGCCGGTAAATAGCACACTGGCCATGAGCAGCACCTCGGCCGACTTGACGTCTTTATGGTGAGCCAGCTCTACCATATGCGCAATGGCCTCGTTGTACTGCTTGAGGGCGAATTTATAATGATCTTGCCGGATAATCTGGCCCTGCGGGTCGTCGGCGGGTATCTTGAACCATGAGTACATGGCGGCCATGGAGAGACTGGCGTGCCAGATGGCGGGCTGTGTTTGCGCGGCCAATAAGACGTCGACATGCCAAAACGGCTGATAAAAGGCACCAGCAACTTGTGTGACGGTTCTGGTGCGGAATAGATTGAACATTTCCTTCTCATGATGGCTAGCTTTGCCGTAGATGGGCGTGAGGGCGTGAAGACATTGTGTGGCGATGGGAGTGGCGCATTGGGCGGGTTCTGGGGCGATTTCGAAGCCGTCGCACTTTCGACCCGTGGAAATGCATTTTTTACACTCGGGTCGGCCTTCGTCGCACTTGACACGACGAATGCTGTTGTAAGAAGGTGTCAGTAGATGAAGGCGCACAACAGTCGTGCGTCTCAGCCGAGACGACAAGCGCAGGCATCCCGCCGCGCGGGGTGACACGACCAGTGAGACTTACCGGCAAGTAATGCAGCCAGTTTTGACCTTTGGGGTCCAGCGACGTTGGCGAGGTTTCTGAGCCGGCGTGTTGGCTACGTCTGTGGTGAAGCCAGCCTCGGGCGCGCCACCCCCGATCCTTTCGACGACGCGATATACTCTTTGACGCTCCATCTTCAAGGAGGATTACATGGAGGCAAAATGACGAAAGTTGCAGAGAGGATAAATGCGGCGGGGTCTTGGCGTCGACAGAGTAAGAGGAGCGACCCCGGTATATTACCAGCGGAGAAAGGACCAACTGGGTTCGCGCGGCTTTCGGGCGGAGACGCGATGAGCTGACTGGGCTGAATGGGGTGTGGTCGAGGCACTTTTCTACAAGTTGCCTCGGAATGATACGCTGTGACGGTGAGGCGGCCGCGGACTGGGGGGCCTACAGGGCTGTGTAATTCTCGAGCCCAGCAAGGGGACGAATGGTAGGGGAAAGAAGGCAGAGGACAGCATCCTAGTGCGAAAGTGTCGAGATATCAGCACATATGTTGGTGGGCGCCAAGGGTTCGGGGCCGCATTGCCAGGTTGGCGCTGGGCTGATGAAGAGGGAGTGGGGGAAAGGCAGCCGATCACCAGTGGGCAACACATGGTGGGAAGGACGTCGAAGCCAATCAAGAGACCGGAGGATGCTATTGTGGAGTTGGACGCTCGATTGTCCCAAAAAGGAATATTTTCTGACGTGAAGCGGCGTACTGCAATCCCGGCACGGCAAAGCTTACCTATGCACAAGTGCCGCAAAGGCAGGGCTTTACAAGCAGGTTGAGGCTTCTCTCCTGGCACGCCTCATTTCTCATACTCGTAACCGTAGATTGCTGAGCCGCAGTCTCCTTTGTTTCTGGTGTCACTAGTCTGCGTTTATCCCGCCTTGTTTGCGAGCGCATGTGTGGCTTGATGCCGCACCACTCACGGCACGCCAGTCGACGACACCACCTTTGCGTACAGGTTGGCACACAGTAAGCAGTAATCTGACAGGCAGGTCTAGTCTCCGCACCCGATAACCGATCAGGGTTTAGCATGCTGGGCATCACGTTTTACTATTCATGTGGGCGAAGCCAAGGTAATTGCAAAAAATATATAAATCTTCGTGTACGAGAATGGAATGACTATTAGGAGTGTGGCCGAATGTGATAAAATGGCAAAGAAACCCCTCCGTCCAACCTATGAAAAAGAAAGGAAAAACTGTGCACTACCAAGCCTGTGGTACGCCGAAAAGTAAAGCTGCCAGAGCCGAAAAAGAAGACCGAGCCGAGAAAAAAAAACAAATGCATCCAAGAAGACTCCAAACACCCAAAGGCAGACCTAGTAATCTGTTGCGGACCCGACGGGCCTGTAATAACCCGACTCATTATCCGTAAACGCCGATCCGATGCAGATAGTAAAAGACCAGGCCAAAAAATGAAACCCTAACGCCTTAGAATCCCAGAGAAGCGAGTAATCCCGGCCTTCCAGAAACAGACAACCCCGGTCCGATGACCCCCAAAAACGCCATGGATATGCAGGACACACGCGCACAAGCAGGGGGGGCACATTCCCCCTCAATACGGACAGAACATCGTACACGATCTGACTAAATCATTCAAGGAAAAGAAGGAAAATCACTCGTCGCCCGGGAGCACAAAGCGAACCTTCTTGAGCGGCTTTGCCTGCTGCAGCCAGGTGGTGGCCGCTCCGCCCTCCCGTCTGACGGCGACGATGCGACCTCGCGTCTCACTCATCATCAGCTCCTCCTCGGTCTCCTCCTCGATGGACCAGACATCCGCGCTCGGCTCGCGCCAGAGGTGGCCTGGCCTGCTGACACGAATAGCCGGCGTCGATCGGCCGCGTCGCGATGCAAAGCCGGTGGCCGCCCGCCCGCGAAGGCCGGCCGCCGGTGGTGCTGGTGCCGGGAATGAAGACGACGCGGGGCAGGCAAACCCGCCGGCACCCAGGATGGGGCTGCGCGCGCGAAACCCGCCGAAGCTGTGCCGAGGCATGGCGCTGAGCAGGCTGTTGGGACTGCGGGTGCGGAACGGCGGCGGCGACGACGACGGGGAGAAGCGAATGTAGTCCTCGCCGTCCTCCTCCTCGCCGTCGTCGTCGGACGTCAGGCCGTCGGACGAGTCAAAGTCTGGGGAGCTGGCGAGGCGGCGGCACCGGCGGAGGCCGTCGAGGGTCGACGGGCTCACGCTGCGGACCACGTCCCGGGGGCGGCCGGCGACCTCGATGCCGGCGTCAAAGTCGTCATCGTCGTCGTCGGAAGGAAAGGGCATGTCCTCGTCGGCGTCGTCGGCGCCGGGGGTGAGAAAGTAGGTGAGAGGATCCTCGTCGATATCCTCGAGCAGCGGACGCGGCTCGGCGCTCTTGGCGGAGCCGGAACGGACAAGGCGCAGCTGCGTCGGCGGCCAGGACTCACGCCGAGAGCTCATGTTGGTAAGCGAAGGCATGGTTGATGTGATGGAGATGAAATGTGCAAGGATGTATAAATGCGCGGAATTATAAAGCTGCAGCGAACTCGGTATAAGTGGTGGTGCTGGAGGGTGTGTATTGGATTAGGGGAGGGGGCGAGTGATGCCCCCGCGAAAGAAACGACAGCACAAGACGAGGGTGGGACAGAGAACCGCACTATGCATGTATTGCCAGGAAATGAAATATCTCCTTGTGATTTTGTCTCATTCAAAACAAGAAACCGGAATGGGGGAAGAGAAACAAAGCGGGAGCCAGCGAGGTCATATATAGGCAGGCGATGGCGGGAGCAAGGCAGCCGCCGTGTGTCCCATTTTGGGGTATATCAAGATGTGGCACATGCAAGCCTCCCTCCGGACTAACGAAAAAATGATAATCCCTGTTCCCGCCACGAACTGATAGTCTCGTTCTCTGCACAAAAGCTGAGTGGAGGCGGGCGGCCTGACCAGTCAATGTGAGTGCCCGGCGAGGACAGAAACGCAACCCTCGAGATAATCGGCTGCCGCGCCAGTCACAATCAGCCCCCTCGGTGGGTGGGTAGTGTAGGTCATGTTACCCCCAAGGAGGCCCGCCACACCAAACCAGCGCTAACCGCAGTTTGCGTAGGCCGCTTGGTGCAGAAATGCCATGGTGATGGCGCGGGATAGGTACATGCATGTCTTGGTTGGCCGGCAGAAAACGTGGGCCGTGCCGTGGGAAGCTGAGCAGAGCCGTCTAAGACATTGGCATGGGGTAACCCGCCAAGAAGGCGACTAGTGAAGCAAGATAAAGCGAACAGGATGGGAAAGCAGGGCAGTTGGTCACTGATGGCGTGCAGTCGGTCACCAGCCCTCCTTGCACCGCTGAATCATGGTTCGTACCCGCTGCGACCGCAACGGTCTTGCTGCAGATTATGCAACTATCGTCCCCTTTGGCCGGGAAGCGATGGAGGCATCCTCGACGGGGACATTTTACGGGCGATAGCACCCCCCCGTTCCGTGCATCGTACTCTGCTATGATTTTTCTTATCCAACTAGTTCAAGCGTGTGGCGATGGGAGACAGGGCTGTGAAGAGAGAGAGAGAGCGAGAAATGGTGCAACTGCCGACCTGTCACATTGTCTCTTTCGTCGGGGGGCGCGAGGGCTGAGAGCCTGGCGGCGGCGTCGTCTGCCTGCGAGGCCGCGCAGGCGTTGCGCCTTTGCTCGTGTTTCTTCTACAGAAGGAGTCATGCCAGGTAGTGTCTCGTTCTTTTACAGTTGCAGGTTGCAGCCTAGCTAAGCACAAATGTGTTCTTGGTGCGTGTTTGTGTGTGGGAGCAGTAAGAATAGAAACTCGGCTGCCTAGTACACAAAGAGATGACGTTTTTCTGTCCTGTTGACCGCAGCCGACTCTGTATTTTTGGCTTACTATTTCCGTGATGACTGTTTGCCAAGAAGCAAGAAACAAAAAGAACAGAAATACCCAGGCAGCCATAACCACCAAAAAAGTCGAAAAGCCACCCGAGCTTGAGACGAGGAAAATGACCTCGCCTCATGCAAGGCACGACGCGCCGGGAGCTGCGGCGCGTCGACCGTGACAGCTGAGCAACACAAAGTGAGGGGGGGGAAGAAATCCGAACCGAAGGAGCCGGGCTCGTCATCCCCCCCCTTCAACAAAGCCATGACGGCATTTGTCCTGCATGAGGCCCCCCGGACACAATGGACCGAACATGGCGGCTTTACCGATGCAGAAGCAGGACACACAGACTTGGATCGCAGATGGGCATCATGCAGGACGGGCGTTTTTGTCTGCGTGACCATGGGCGATGTCCATATGGGGAAGAATACGGTTACCATACATGGTGGAAAGGGGGAAAAAGGTGATCATCTGGTACCATGGAGAAGTGGCTAATGGGGAAAAAAGATGGTGGTTTGTCTTTGGTTACGGTGTTGGTGGTGATGCGAGCATGAGCCAGTGAGGATGCAGAAGAGACCTGCCTGGCCGTTTTAGCGGCCCTGTTAGGGGGGCTCGGCTAGCGCTGGCGGCCGCTGAAGCTCCTCCAGGCTGCAGGTGCTGCAGGTGCTACAGGGAAAAAACGTGCTATAAAAAGGTCGAGCGAGCGGCGCGCCAAGCTCTGAGGAGCAAGCAGCAAGGCCTGTGACCCCCCCCAGACAAGAAAAGGAGAGCCCACTGTAGGCCGCTCATTGGCTCGCCATCGGCGCCCGCTAAGAGCCACTAAATCTGGTACCGGCGATGCGCTAATACCCACTGCCGTCGTCCTGTCATCTGCAGCAGGCCGCCCCCCGGGCCCGCCAGCTCCCGTCCGTCACCAGCCCCAGGTGGCGAACTGGAGTCGTCGTCAACGGATGGCAAAATCCTCTTTGTTCAGAAAACATATTTCTACCTAGTTACGGGTTCTGCTCGCGGCCCGCTACCGCTGCGCCGTATCGATTCCCCAGTACGAGTGGACAAGTGCGGCACGACTGCGGCGCGACCTCGACCGTAGTAGATCATGGCCCTCCCTTGACATGAACCACTTACACACATGTCTCGTCAGTGCAACCCAACCACAACTTACCACCACCACCACCACTACGTTGGGAAACGGTTCATGCAGAGAGCGGGCAACGGAAATGCAAGACACACGCAGACCTTTCCGGTGGCTTTGCCGTCTTGGGTCTAGCAAGAGGTGCAAACTAACGTTGGCCAAGAGCCCATGAGCAAAGCAGCATGTCCCTTCACTGTGACTCTCTTTAGGTCGTGCTGCTCCCCCCTCCCCCTCCCCCCACTCACCCATCCCACCACACGGGCTCTGATATCCCATGACCTTGTCTTTTGGTCGCATTCGTCCGTGTCGGTTTGACTGGCTGAGCGGCGAACTCGTCCAAGTGCCTTTTACAGAGGGGCGCAGCTCGTCTTTGGTGGGTTGCGTAATGGGACGACGCTTTCGTCGGCTGCGCCCATTCTGTGGCATGCGTAATAACTTGGAGATGATGCAACTGGTGATGAATCTTGCCTGCTTCTGGGTTACGTCGCCTCTGGCCGGTAGTTATTCAAGGCAACGGGAGGAGGGCTTATTTGGTACGAGGTAGGCATGAGAAGAACAAGGTAGTTCTATAGTACGGTCACTAGTCATAAAGCGACCTGACCATGATTCTCCCACGTTCCCCGAAAGCATAAACTTTGATAGCACTGTTGCATTCTTGTACAGAAAGCCCAAGACTCATCATGTGATAGCATACTGCACTCCTAGTTTCACTTGCGTCATTGGGTCGTGAACCAAGGGCCTGCGCTCGGGGCCAGTACCCAAACCGCCTTTGGAACCAGTTGCCCCCAGTGCTTCACGTTGCAAAAAGCAAAAAGTTGCCATAAGACGGAGAACAAACAAACCTCAGTCCAGCGCATTGCTGCTTTTGTAACTCGATCGCGTGGTGACCACGGCCTCGCTGGCCTCGTTAAAAGGAACTCTGAGACCATGAGCATGGCCTCGACAGCGGTCGCCATCATCCTGACCGAGACGGAACACGTTACGGCGCCCATGCTGATATGGCGACTGAGACCAAAAAGGAACGCCCGTCTACGCAAGGCGGCCTTTGACCAAACTTTGGTGCGAATTGAATTCTGCGTAGCTTGTCATCGGATGCTGCGTTGTCCAGTGATTCCGCCGCGAGCCGCCCGTCGGTAAAGCGATGGCCTTTTTTTTTTTTTTTTTTTTTTTCTTTTGACTTGCTTTGCGTAACGAAGAGTGCAAGTCGAGCATCAACGTCGTATAGCGTTGGACATTTTCTTTTCGTGATGAGCTATGAGGGTTGTGCCAGAACAAGCAGTTTGCTGTCCGAGACTCCTCCAATGGCGAGGATGTCTCGACGCGACTGCTGCCTTCATCAAGGACAGGAGACAACTACAGTATAACTCTCAGCAGCTTGTATACTTTGAAACATTGCAAGTGAAATAACCATCTTCACTTCTGCACAGCACGGTGTGGCAGTAGTGCTGGACGGACTCGCTGGCAGCTCATGTCCGAGTTGCGCCATAAAGGCAAAAGTGCGTTGAGCAGGCTGGCAAATGTGACAAAAATCAAATGTCGATTCATCCTTGTTTGAGAAACTCACTGAAGACTGTCGCTATCCTTTAGTATAGTCCAGGGTGTGCCTCTTTACATGATGCCCACACAACGCCGTTTCCTCCCGACGGCCCGTGCTCGTAAAGGATGACGGCTGCTTTGCTTTGAATCGCTCTCGACAGGTTCTTTTTACAATACGCCTCATCACCAAGCTTGCCAGGCCAGCACCAACCAGCGGCTACCAGACCTCATCTGTTTTGGTCACATCACAACCGCCGTGTCCCGCCCGAGCCACCTTGAGGGCCGCCGTGGAAAACGGGGCGCAGAGCCAAGCGGCCAAGCGTTTGCACGAGCGGGGAGGATCGGGACCATGAGCTGTTTACATTGCCCGCTGCTTTTTCAACCCAAACTGTCCCTCCACCTTCATTCACCAGCATCCGCGTGTAGCGTGAGCTTTTTTTTTTGCCGATTTTGCCTGCGCAAGACTTGCCGTGTGCCAGGGCCAAACTAGCCTCCTCCCCTCCCGATCGCAACTCGATCGTCTTGTGTCGCTTTCCCCCACAAACCTGAGCCCGGCGTGTCGCACATCTCCACTACAGCTTCTTCGGCCCAACGTCGAGCCAAAAAAAAAAAAGTGCCACCACACGTGACAGCGGTCGTTGCCAATCCTCTGGGGAATGACACTGAGGGGAAACGAACTAGAGCTCTAGAGCCCTTCCTTGGTCTTTGCCCTTGGTCTCTTTCTTGCTTTCTGATGCCCGTTTCATCACTGGCGGCGAAGAGACGGTCGGCGCGCAACTCGTATCCTTTCCAATTGGCCCTGACATCCATCCTCGCCGTGCTGGCCGCCCTCTCCTGGCACCTCTACACGACGCAGCGCCTCCTCCCCGCCGCCATGACGTCGCAGAACGGCGGAGGCAAGCCCGGCACGCTTGTCCACGTCCCGCCGGTCGGCGGCGAAGCAGCAGGCCAGCAGCACCAGCAGCAGACGATTGCGTCCGACTCGGCGCTTCACCTCGCGATTGACGCGCAGAGGACCGGGGACGGCGCCGCTCCCCGCGGCACCATGCCGCTCCGGCTCGTCTCGTACAACGTGCGCAACGCCAACCCGTACCCCGTGACGGGCGAGCAGCCGTGGGCGGTCCGCGGGCCGAAGCTGGTGACGCAGCTGCGCTTCATCACCGAGGGCCACGACAGTGCCTTTTTGTGCCTGCAGGAGTGCCTGTTCTCGCAGGTGCAGGACATCCAGGCGCGGCTGGGCGCCGGCTGGGCGCACGTCGGCCGCGGCCGCGACGCGCGCGCCACCGACGGCGAGTTCTCGCCCATCTACTACCGGCCCGCGGTGTGGGCGTGCACGCACAGCGAGACGCGGTGGCTGAGCGAGACGCCGCGCACGCCGTCGCGCGGCTGGGACGCGGCGCTCAACCGCATCGTCACCATTGCCGAGTTTACGCACCGCGCGCGCGGCACAAAGGTGGTGGTCATGAGCACGCACTTTGACCACGTCGGCGTCAAGGCCCGCGAGAACAGCGCGCGCCTGCTCCTCGCCATCGGCCGCGAGTGGAGCGGCCGCGCCGAGCTCGCGGCCGTGCTGGTCGGCGGCGACTTTAACAGCACGCCCGACGACGGCGCCTACCAGATCATGGTGGCCGAGGGGTCCGGCATGTCGGACATTTCGGATTTGGTGCCCGCCGACGGCCGCTACGGGAACCACCTGACCTACACCAGCTTCGGCGAGGCGCGCGAGTGGCCGCAGCGCATCGATTTCTTGTTCATCCAGGAGCCGCGCGTCGCGACGATCAAGTCATTTGGCGTCCTGGCCAATAGCTTCGACGACAATGTGCGCATCTCGGATCACCGGCCCGTGGTGGCGGACATGGACATCCCGATCTAGACGTGTCTTTCTTTCCTTTTTCTTCCTTGTTTTTCCTTTAACTTTCTTTTTTGCACTTATAGATGTAAATCAAGAACATGCATCGGCAAAAGACTACAATGATATATACGAGGCTACATCACTACAAGGATATAGGTATACGAGGCTACAGCATACAATGGTATAAACGAGGCTACACCATTCATCAATGAAACGACTTGGATACCGGAGGCACCTAGAACGTGCATGAAGGAGTAAAGATTGCCTTCTTTAGCAAACATTGGCGTCGACTTGGCAGGCGGCTTCGTGCAACACACCATTTTCTTCACCATTTACTCTCCGAGCTCGCGCAGAGACGCATCGCCGTACCACCCACGAACCAAGGCAACAGCGCGGTTGCGCGGCGACAACCACCACCACCACCACCACCGCCACGACAAAGAGAGCGGGCCGTCCCCCATGCGCCACCATTCATGCAAAGGCACTGCGTGAATCAGCAGCGGCAGTTCTCCGGTGACGAGTCACCCGATGGCGTCCTGCACGACTGACCGGTTGGGACGCACTCTATCGCGGTCGATGCTGGGCGTGCGGGGGACAAAGGTGCCATAACCGACAAAGTTGTAACGAGGCGTTTGGCGGTGTTTTGGGGACTCTACAGCTGGGGGGAGGGAGAATCGGTGGTTGCGCGTTTCCCGGTTTCTGGAAACAAGAATGTGGTTTCACCACAGCAGGACCCGGCATGCGAAGGGGTGGCGAGGCAATATCAGTATAGGCGAAAAAAGGCATTGGAGGGCGGCTTCTGCCCCCATTTGCAGCCGAGAGAAGCACACCGCTACTCGTGTCCAACAGCTTGCATATAGAACAAATTTGTCCCTATTTTCTTTGGTCCTTTGTCTCCCTCTCCCTCTCTCTCTCCTCTCTATTCCATATTCACGGCCAGCACCGGTATCAAGCACGTAGCAGCGTGAGTGGCAGGTCAAGCAGAGAGTGCCGACGGTAGGCGGCCCAATCTGCGGCCGGACAGCACACGAGCGTCCTCTCTGCATATGCATACCGGGCTTGCTTGACTTTCACCGAAAGACGAGCCCAAGGAAAACCCGCATCGACAGACGACACACACAGATGGGGAGAATACCCGGTGTATGGGCTTTTTCTCCAAGATTTCTCCTTGCTCTCCGTTAGCTGTCAGTTGCTGAAGCCGCCAGTCCATGGCGGGATGAGGCCATCGAGAGGAAGCTGCCCATCTCGACCAACTTCTCAACACACACACACACACCACAGCTACGGCAACGCGCCCACATCTAAGCTGCACCGGTATTTTAGCGACCTGTAGTCGAGTGGCGAAAAGGGAACCGAAAATGGCATAGCTGGAGGCGGGCGTTGCGTTTGGTGGGCGGTCCTGCAGTTGGCTGCGTCCTTGTCCAAGTCATACGCCACCGATGCTGCACCTCGTTGTCTGGGCAGAACAAGCAGGCACCAGCCCGTAACCCCCTTTTTTGTCCGAAAAGAAGAAAAGGAGTCATAGTCGCATAGAGATATGCACACGCACGGGGATGATTCATAACAAAAACATTTTGGTAAAAAACGTGGCTCATCGCAATTTTACAATGGATTATTGTGCATATGCCGGCGGCGGGCGCATGAGGTTGTCCAGCCACACACACGACGACGACGGTGACGACGTAGGCATTGAGCCGTCAGAACTGACTGGTATAGTATGATATTTGCCAGCTCAGCGTCTAGATATATAGCCAACCCGCAAGGGGAGACCTGGCCCAGATGGCTGCATTTTGTTTCGGTTCGAGTCAGTTTGTTCAGACCAGGCAGCCACACGAGCTCAACTTGAAACCGACGTTGTCCAGCGAGGACCGGCGGACACGGCGCACGCTATCAACAGCGTCGATAACACATACGCACGCATTACTCATCAGGTGTGTTGACGGTCTTGTTTTGACGCCACATGATGCGCTGGCTAGGCGGGCAGAAGGGGAAAACTCGCAGCCAAGAACAGGCAAGCCAGCCTATGGGGGGGATACGGGGTACAGGCGATGATGTGGTGGCCGCTTATAGGTAGTTTTTCTGGCTCTCGCGCGCCTTGCACTGATGAACGCGGAGAGCGCCGAGGGGGGGTGGCTTTTTTCCCTCGGAGTCTCTGGTTCTGTAAAGCTTGAGGGGCTTTTGAGGTAAAAGATAAAAGTAAAATAAAAAGTACAGAGGGATGACGCTGGGGGTGAGAGAGTCCATGGGCGGCCGAGGTTGCATCGACGGCTCACGACGGACCGGTAGTTGCATGGGGTAGTAGGCAAGTCGTGGGTGGCTGACGCCGTGCGGCGTGCGAACTAGATGCTAAGACGCCTTTTCTTTGTGTTCCTTTCGTTTCGCTTCGAGTGAGTCAACCGGTTTGTGCCACTTTTCTTTTGTCGGAATCGTCAGGAAATAGGACACCTCGTGGGGGGAAGAGTGAATCGAGCAAAGTGTGTGTGTTGATGGATGCAACAGCGCATTGTGTTTTCAGCTGGCGCGATCGCGGCGCAACAGCCAGGTGCATGAATGAATGAAGGATGATGTTTGTGTGCGCGTTTCTGGTTATAGGTTGCTGTGTCCTGCAAGCCCCCCGTGAGATGGTGGTGATTATGCCCATTGATTACCTTTTGATCTGTACCATGGGAAACAAGGTATCAAAGAGGATGGCTTCGAAGGATGAGACATGTCAGCGGCCGCTTCGGGGCAAGATGGGCGGCGCCGTGTGTACTGGCAAAGTGGTAGCGTCGACGACGCAATCACTGAGACCACCCCCGCCTTTGCTGGCTTGGGCTAGCTACCGGCAGCAGCCAACTGCTGCAGAATGGAAGGGGACTAGAAATAAATAAATAATGAGTAAATAAATAATAATTGGCCGGGAAGACGCAAAGCCGTGTGAAACGCCCACGCTGATTTTCCAAGGCAAAGAAGCTTGTTTCTTGGGGGCAGCCAGGCTGAAGCGTTAGCAGGTACCCACGACGGCGGCCAGCCCAAAGCGAGATTCGTTTTCCACCTTTCCCCACAGTTGGGCGTCCATCGGGACAGAGGGTGGGATAATGGCAAAACGACGTGCGCGCAAAACGGGTGCTGTTTTTGGCGCGCGATGGCCGTTTTTGAGGGTCTCGGGCTCAAAAGGGTTGGTGATACGGAAAGATGATGTAAAGGCTACTCTGGTACGACGTCTCTCAACAAAGTGAAGCGAGGGGCGGAGGGAGGCAAGTGAGGCTACGAGGAACATCAAGTCCTGAATTGATGATGACGGGCACTTTGTTGCTCCACGATGATGGAAGAATGGTGCGGGGGCGATGGATTACCGTGGAATGCACGAGAACGAGGTCACTAGACCCCCGATGAGGGCCAAGGGGCATGAAGCTTGTTTTGCGTGTTTTGTCAATGGGCTAAACCGGCAGGTTGGGCTGCGAGATGGGGGTTTTTTGACTGGCGAGATGGGGAGCGCATTGTAAACGGGGAGTGATGATGCGGCTCCGGGCAAAGAGGGGGCGTTATCGATCAATTAGACGGGGGGGCAGGGGGCGGGGCGAGTAAAAAAAAGATGATATATGGAAAAATACGTAATGAGGGTCAAGCTTCTTTTTTTTTGGCCCTGATGGCATGCTTTTTCCTTCGCTGACGAGCAGACAGACGAAGCATGCCATGTTGGGCAGCAGAGACAGACATGGACCAAACCAAGTCGACGGGTGGGAGAGAGCAAGGGTCCCACTTTGGGCCACACTGGATCGACATGGGTCGGCGATTGGCTGCTGGGGCTGGTAGAAAAAAGGGGTCTTTTTTGTCCACGCATGAATTTTGACGAAAAGAGGACGGAAAATTAAAAATAAAAGATGAAAATGCAAAACATGAGATAGGGAGCGCTGGTGCATTGCAACCGCTGACGGAATGCCGGCGGAAAGGGGGCGGAAAGTTTGCGATAATGTTGTTGTTGCGCATGGCCACTGTTGTGGCCTTTCACTGTCGGGTTGAAAAGCAGCAGTCGTGACAGTAACTTGTCGATGCACACAAATGTGGCGGTCCTGACTTTAGTCCTTGTGTATAAAACGGGTTTGCCTGCCTCGCTCTGGCCGTGGGCAGCCGCCGGTCAACCAAGGCTGGTGGCAGGCAAAACAGTGAATCTTTCTTTCATCACATTTGCAAAATATGCGTTGAATTTTTCTTTGTTTCTAGGTTTTCCATGGAACGCGTGCTGTGAGGTGAGAGAAGGAACAGGTTGGGCAGGGCTGGACAAGAGAGAGGGTCCTCTGTTCTCCATATGCCGAGCGCCACAGCCTTAGCAGAGAGCTCCTTGTCTCTCTGCTTTTTTTTCTCTTCCTCTCTCGTTGGGCCTTTGTTTTACTGGTCAGAATGCTCGTCTGTGCCCCCCCCCCCCCGGTCGACCGGCCTACCCTGGTCGGTTTGCTGCGCTGGCATCGTTGTGTAACCCAAAGTACCTGGACCTTGCACCTCTGTCTTGGGCTGGCTGCATTGCGTGTGCGTGCGTGTGTGTGTCTTGCGACGCCCGCAGTTTTACTTGTTCATAGCTTTTTCTCTCTCGTGCGTCTTGCGTCTTGTGTTTTTCAGTGTGTGTGTATGTGTGTGTGTGTGTGTGTGTTCGCAGGGAAACGGTTTGATGAACAAACCTGATCAAGAGAGATCTCAGGGGCAAAATCTACTTTTTATCAATGTCGTATGGCGTGCATCTTCTGGTCAAAGCCGGTTGCTGCGCTACCACGACGTACAAGGCATCAGTGATGTAATGGCAGCCCAAAGCTACACACAATGTCACTTTTTACTTGCCCTCTTGTTTTTTTTTTTTTTCGACTTCTTTTTTTAAACTCGGGCAGAAATTTTCCCTCTTCCTTCTCGTTGAGAAAAATTTTCTCTCCTCCAAGGCTGTCGGTTCATGTCTATACCGCCGCCATGACTCTCTTTTTGCCAACACAGAAAAAAAAAAAAGCTCCTCTTATATGGCCCCCTCGACGTTTCACGACATTGGCGCACCCCGGGCCGAGGCCGCCGCACGAATGGCAGCATGATGAGGGGACGACAGAACCAAAAAGGTCAAGAGTGAATTTTTTTCTCCTTCACTTGTTCATTCATTCCTCATTCCCATATCCAGTCACGGCACCTGGGCTGCAGTAGTGCCTGGGGCTTGCAGGAGCTTGTGCCAGAGACATGCAGCAATCGAGGCGGGCAGCCTACTTTTTTTTTTTTTTTTCAGTCACTGGGCGGGCATTCCAGGCGGTTGGCCCAGTGGCCCAGGTACTTCTGGCGCTGGCCGTGGTGGCGTGGTGGAAGCATGTACTGGCTGGTTTGGCTGGCTCGTGAATCGCGGGCTCCAGTTGATTGGCGCAGGCTGGCCAAGCGGAATGCCTAAATTACGGGCAATCTTTTTATTTTTTTTATTTTTTTTTATACCCTGCAGCATGATTCGTCCGGCCGCTTGACTTGCTCTGACCATTCTCTGTACTCGGGAGGTGGTGGGTGAGTCGACGGCTGGCCATGTTACTGGTACCTGCGAGGCACCGGCGTTGAGCGTTGCTGGGGCACTGACACTGACACTTTTACCCATCTTACTCACTGGCCCAGTAACTGCGCCGTTGATTCACTGGTAGCACGTCCCATGTCACCATGTACACGATGCGCACGGAAACAGTGCCCGGGTACCTGTACGCGGGAACTGACCACCAGCCGTGACAACGGACCTACCTATCCCCTCTGCCCATTCACCCCATCACACCACCTCTATAATAATACGCACCATGACCCAAACCCGCGGCGCATCTTGTTTCGCCATGCCGCTCTCCCTGTCCCTCCCTCCCCCAGGTCGATAGCGCTGGTGCCACGGAGCCGTGCCATGTACCGCCGGTACCACTGATGCGAGTCCCTACAGCTGCCCGCCAGCCCGCTGCCACTGCCACTGCCACTGCCACTGTCGCTGTGCTCGCTGCTACACCGATCCCCGTTTCTACACATCGACGACGCCCCGACTTAGCGCCGTTGCTGTCGCCGCTGGTGTCGCCGCTGCACCGGTATCCCGTCTGTTTCTTGATTGCCCTGCGTTGAGTCTCGCTCGCGTCTTTTATAGACGGCCGCCGCCTCGTCTCGCTGCTCTCTTGTTTCCCTCCTCCTCCTCTTCCCCTCGTCGCTCCAACCGCAACCCTGCCTGCCCCCTCTGCTGCCCCTCTGGCTGCCTTTTTTCGCTGCCCTCTGCCCTGCCCTTGGCTTTGGTCTTTGTGCCCGACCCCACTCGCCGCCCACTACTGTCACAGTGGTCCGTCGCCCACGCCTACGCCTACGCCCACGCCCACGCGCCCACTCACCCACTCACTCACCCGCTTTGCCCCAGCTCAGTCCTCACGTCCCGTCCCTTCCCTTCCCCTCCCCATTTAGCTGCTCACTACTTTTTTTCCCATCTACTTTATTTTGCCGCTATTCCTCTCCTGCCCTCCCGTCACCGCCCATCGTCCACCCTTTGCGATTTTGTCGTTTTTACTCACACTTAATCGCTCGGCCCTCTGACTCAACCCTCTGCTCGACTTTCTCCCTTTTTTGCATCTTGCGTCTTGTTCGAATAAAACTATTTATTCCTGCGCAGAACGCTCTGTTCTCAAGATTTTCGCCATCTAGCCGTTTCTCCTGCGCTACCGCCATATACTGGGAGTCCATCCCGGCCCGTCCCAGGCGCTGCCTGACCCTCAGCGTCGAGACGCTCTTGAACCTCTTCTCGCCTTCTCGCCTTCTCGCCTTCTCGCTTCTCGCCATGGCTCCCGCCGACCGCGGCACCTATGCCGCATACGTCGACGATGCCAACGAAGATACTGGCAGCTCCATCGAGGGCACCAGAATTTATGCCGTCGCCGACGACATGCCCCCGCCCAAGAACCGTCCCAATGTCGGCAGCAGAATCATGACCGACCACTCTGGCAAGCCTCGCTCCAAGCGCGCAAGCTTGACCGAGTCCGACTCAGCCCGTTCCGACAAGCACCGCGAAAGGACCCGACCTGTCGACTCTCGCAGGGCCTCCCAACAGTACGACAGTGATCGCGAGCGCGAGCACCAGCGCCTCCGCCAGGAGCGAAAGGCTCGCGAGTCCGACGCTCGCCGCTCTCACGGCCACTCCCCCAAGGAGTCGTCCAAAAAGACACGCCCTACCATCCAGCATGGCCCTCCTCACCCTATGCCCCGAGGCGTGTCCGATGAGTACCCGCGCTACGCCTATCAGCAGCCCGCCACGCCTTCTGCTCGCCCTCGCCCGGCCTCGAGGTCTGCCACATACTACGATGGACAGCCATTTCCTCCCCCGCCGCTCGGCATGGCATGGCATCCTCCCCATCCTTTCCCTCCCGGCCACTTCCCTCCTGGCCCTCCCGGCATGCCCATGCATTTTCCTCCCATGCATGAAATGTCTCCGCGTGGCATGCCTCCGCCCTCGCCCATCGGCATGATGCCCCCTGGCTACTTTGTCGGTCCTCCGCACCCCGGCTACGGTGACCATCTCAAAGCCAGGTTCGAATCGAGGCCTCCGTCCGCCATGGGCGCCCTGGGTGGCCCTGACCGTATCCCTCCAGGCTACAGCCCAGACGAGTACGGTGATGAGACGGCGGCCAACGTGATGCGTCGCCCTTCACGCCCACCTAGAGGCGAAAGTGATCGCAGAATGATGCCCCCTCCTGATCGCATCCCCCCCCAGCGGACCATGTCGGCGGCCCCTCAGCATAGCGGTGGTCCCTATCGTCCCCCGCCTGGCCGTCCCCAGATAAGCCAGCATCCTCGACGGTCATCCGTCAACAGGCACTCGGCCGCCTTTGCTGATGACTACGACTATGAAGACTCTGACCCTGGCCATGACCTATTCCAGGACATGTCTCCAGAGCATTCTTATCGCCAGAGGCGCTACGTGGAACCCGCTCGACCTAGGCGTGGCTCTCAGGCTTACGAAAATGTCGACATCATCCCAGCTAGCCGGCGCAATCGCAGGGCCTCCGCCTATGGTGCGCCGCCTCGCGTCGCCAAATACGAGGCCCAGTACACAGAGTCCAAGATTCGAGACGCTCAAGATTATCAGGATGCCGTCACTGGCGGGCCCAAGATGCCGCTCACCGCCGAGATGCTCCACAAGGCAACTCGAGGCAACCCCGGCAGTCAGTCCACACGCAGTAGCGGCAGCCGCGATGATAGTGAGTATCGTCGCAGCTACACCACGGGCATCACTCGCTCATCGTCCGGAAACGGCACAGAGGACGTCACCATCAAAGTTGGCGAAGCCGAATTCAAAGTGCGCGGCGGAGCAGACTTTACCTTTAGCTCTCGAGGCCAGCAGCCGCAGATTCGATCTGGCAGTGACAAGTCTAGCACTGTCTTTCAGCTCGAAGAAGGCCGCGACCAAGAGCGAGAGCTACCACGCATGACTCTTCCCCATCGAATCCGTGCACCAAGCCAGTCGGGGCCGCGGCCCCGCGGGTACACCTCTGGAACCTACTCGCCATATGAAGCCTACGCCGAGGGCAACTACATCTAATGGCGCTGGGTAGATGACCCATTGATGACTGACATTTACGACCATTTAATGACGACACGACAAACTTTGCATCACGACAAAACATGAACTATGGCGGATGAAGACATTTACGACCTGCGATTCTCTTCTCCCTCATCTTACCCGTTTTTTTTTTTTTTTGCCCCTTTCGTTTCTCTCTTAGCGTTGTTTACTCCAGCATGTACTCTGTTGTCCTTGTTTTGCTAGGCAGTCTGGTTGATGTCATGTCGAGCGAAACAGTTATGATACCCAAACCTAATTACCGAGGACGTTATGCGGAGTGTATAATGGAGCCTGACAGTTGTTCTCCAGATTGATGGATCTAGATTGCTGTTATGGCGGCGGGGGTTGTCCGCCGCTTTCGTTTCTCATTTCAGTTACTTTCTTACTTGTACTCGCCATGTGGTGCTTGTTTTGTTCAGCAGATTCCGAGCCACGTCAGCCATGCTGGCGTTTGTGTCGGAGTATTACATTGTATGATGAGAGCTGGGAACGGCAGCACAGCTTTGCCTTGTGCGAGGCTTTTGCTACACGCCCAGACTGTGTTGGACACTTGCTTTCATTTGTTTTCGCTGAAACAGCACAACGCCATATTATAGACTGTACAGGCGGACGAGGTTCGCGCCTCTTTACCGTGTGCCTGCAGACATGATGACTGGTTTAAACCGGCGCCATCGTTTGGGGGGTATTTCCTTGTTTCGTTTCTCTGTGCTACGGGTTAGACAAATGCCTTTTTTTTCTTGTTTCTTTTCCTTTCCTTGGTCACGTTTTTCCTTGGTTCGAAAAAGGCTACGCCATACTACAGCAAAAAGATTGGAGAAATTTGAGCGACGGAACTTACGACAGATGACAGCAATAAGACTGATAATATGCTGCGCGTTATGGAAAAGTTGTGACTGATTGAGTGGTGACGAGTGGTTGCCTGGCCAGGGCCGGGGCCCGCTTTGACTTGTTTACTTTGAGCGTCACCGTGCGTGGTCTGGTTGGGCAGAGTTTGTCGAGGTCAAACTGCAGTACAACAATCAAATTAAACTTGATCTCGTGTTGGATAGGACGAAAGCTTAATAAAATGTATTAATTGTCTATTTTATGCTGTATTCCTGGGCCATGAAGTGCTTGGGAGCTGTCGACGCCCAACCCCGTTACTCGCAGGTATTGCCACACCCCAGCCACCGGCACCGGTTTCTGTAGGAACAACACATCCTCGCAGCCAGGCCATTTCCTCTCCCGCATACTACTCATTCTTGCACCACTCAAATCCATCATTTCTCCTGGCGAGAATCTCTCGGTATCCACGCATTTCAAAATCCGACGTTTCTTTTTCTTCATTCCAGCCGGGCAACGGCTTTTCCCCTCATCTGAAACCGGGCTCGACTTTTCTTACCCACAAGCTCCGACACTGGAATTCCTCGTACCTGAGTTACCTTCTTCAAGGCTACGAGAAGGGGTCCGCATTCCACGACACATCTCACCTTCGAACAATCCGTCTCTTTATCCCCGATCCGACCAGCTGATCCACTACTACTGGAGGAGAGCCGCACCTCCCTGAGAGGCCCAACACACCATGGCACCGGTTTTGACGCCACTGCTGCGGCGCGCCTTTGCCGCCGTCAGCGCCTCCCCTCTACCGTCGGCGACGGTCGACAGCGGTCCGGCCGAAGGCCCTCTGGGTGGTGCCACGCGTATACTCGGGGCGCGGGACACCAAGAACGGCGACCCTGGATCAGGCGTGCTGGACCCGCACGATATTTCCAACGTGGGGTTCTTTGTACTCTTTGCGCTGCTGGGGGTGACATTTGTCGTGGCAGGCATCTGGTTCTTCTTCTGGGCGCGCAACGGCGGGTTCCACTTTAAGGAGACGGACTGGGAAGACTACAAGACGGCGGTGCTGCGCCGCCGGGGCCCCAACGGTACGTTGCTCTCGGGCGCGACCGAGTCGACGGATCTTGGCGGCGGCAGCGTGTACAAGGATGTCGCGGACGATGGCAAGACGACCATTACGGAGAGCACGGGCCTGAGCGGCATCACAGCCGGCGCGAGCGACATTGCGGCCCGGGAGAAGAGAGAGGAGAAGCGTACCAAGAGGCAGCGGGAACGCGAGCAGCGCAAAAAGGGCAAGAAGCGCAGCGAGGTCAGCAGCAGCGGCGGCGGCGGCAGCGAGTATGATGAGAAGCAGCACAAGAGACGAGTCGGCGAGGACGGCGAGGTGCAGGACGAGGTGGCGGAGCTCAAGGCCCGCGACGAGCTGCGCAACTACCGCCACGAAAAGGCGGCGAGAGTGGGCGGCCTGAATAAGGAATCGGAAGGCTCGTCGTGGGACGGGTCGAACCCGACGGCGAGTCAGACGGGCACGGAATCGGAGCTCCTCCCCAACAAGCAGAGCACGCCGACCAACACGCCGACCAAGGACAAGAAGCGCGGGGGTGGCATCCGCAAGGTATACTCGACGGCGGAGCGCAACGCGGACCGGGAGGCGGAGCGGATCCGTGCGGAGGCGCGGCGCCTGCGGGACGAAGGGCGCACGGCGCGCCGGGACTTTTCGTTTCAGCGCGCGGAGCCGACGGATAGTCTGCTGTCGGGCAGCGGCGGCGGTGGTGGTGGGAGCGAGGTGACGACGAGCGCCGAGGGCAGCGACCTGGGGACCAAGAGCTACCACCACGCGCGGCCGGAGATTTCGAGGGCGCAGCGAGACAAGGACAGGGAGGAGCGGAGGGCGCGCAGAGGAGGGTACAGACGCGGGCGCGGGGATGATGAGCTGTAAAGGGGAGGGATATGTTCTTGATGGGGTTGGTGGGAGGAAAGGAGATGGGATGTTTCGGACGTTTTAAAGGGTCATGAATATGTTTTTTGTTCTTTTTGCTGATTTGTTTATTGGAATGGACTAGAGGCAAGCCAGATTGATAACATGTAGATTAGAACTACGTTCTCTAAATTGAGAATGTACATTGCGTCAGGTTTCTGTGCTCCTGGTGAATACATTACATGAATCTGATAAACAAGGGCAGCCCGTCGTCGCACAACCCTAGCAAGGTGGTGGGCGGGTGGTGTTACAGGGACTGCGTCAAAGTCCCGAGGGACGACGGCAGGGGTAAAAAGGTGTCTCGAGTCTGCCAAGCCTTTTTTTCCGTCCCTTTTTTTTTTTTTGGTACCTTTTCTTCTTGTCCTCTGCATTCAAACGACAATAGCCGCCTCGAAAGACGGGATTTCTCTTACCTCTCTTGCTGGTCATCCATCGGTTTGGTCATCGTTGATATCAGGTCATGACGGCCGCCTCACGTGGCTTGCGGGGATCAAAAAAGCCCCGCCTTGAAATCGAGGGTTTTTTTTTTTGGCCTGGGAGAATAGAGGGAAAGAGAGGTGGTGGCCCCCATAATAGATAATAACTGCAGTATTACGTAGTGTTCCAAAGCCTAGGTATATCTGGGACGTGATATCCTGCTCCATGTTGTCACTTGTGTACTTTGTAGATGATGAGTGCTCTTTGTTCCCAGTGGTTACGCGCTTTGTGGCACTGAGCTATTTCCTCCTTCTTCTTCTTCTCTGCACAGGTAACCCTTCTTTTAGGGATTTTTGTAATGGACAAAAAAGAAAAAACTATGAAATGCTTCTGGACCAGAGCAGTATCAGCATTTACCGTTGGGATCATCCGACGATTCCGCTCCCGCCACACGCCGCCGCCCACTTCCGTCATCGAGGACCGCCGCAGCGAGAAAGTGGGGGCGGCTTCTGCTTCTTGACCCGGTAAAGGCAGGCCATTTTGCCTTTCTTTTTGCCCTCTTCTTTTTCTGGCTGCAAAAGGCAAACAAACAAGAGCGAAATCAGCAGATAGATATTAGGTGATAAAAATCAGGTAAAATGCAGACTTTTTAGTGTTTGCTCCGTAGTCAGCGAACGCCGTCCTCGACTCGTGCGCAAACAAGTTGTGGCCCTCAGCTGAGTGTGCTGGCTGGCAGCGCCCCTACAGCCACTACCTACCTACCCAACCTAAAGCAGCGCCACAGTTGTCTCTCCTCCCCTGCACTGGCGCCGCCGGCTGTGGTGCAAAGTACCTACCATCCACCCGCTGTAACTGCCTGCCTACGACGATCCCCACTCCCCCGATCCTCTGCCTTGTCTCGCTCGCCAGAACTCACTCTCTAACGCTTCCCTTCTCCCTCCAAAACAATCCCCAAACCGACGCCCGATCCCTTTGTCATTGCCCGTCCGGCTTTATTCCCCCTCCCCCCTTTGTCGCTTCTTGTTCCCTTTTTTCTCTTTCGGACCCCATCCTGTTGCTTGACGGCGGCTTTCTCACGACCTTGCTTCTTCTCCTCGAACCCCTGCGATAACTGTATTTTATTCCGCCAAACTGCTGCTGTGTCGCCACCGCTGCCTCTCGTCCCCCCCCCGCAAGCAACCACTCGCCCGCCGCCGCCAAGATAGCCAGCCCAACCAAGCAGATTCGCAACGCGCGCCCGCCCCGTTCCTTCTTCAACTCCCGCTGCGGCGGTGTCGCCCGTCATCGTCCCCTTTTCGACATCGGATACGATTATTCTCATCTCTGTGACGAAGCCGTTTGGCGCACCGCACACCGACTGCTGCTGCCTCGAACTTCGTCACGCGCGGCTAGCCTAGCCTAGCCACCGACCCAGCCAAGCACACGGCTACCACGGCGACCATGTCAGATCCCTCGTCGGCCCTGACGGGCGTCGTCATCGGCCTCGTCTCGTCGTTTGGCTCCATTCTCCTCATCGGCCTCGTCGTCTTCGTCTTTTGGGCCTCGGGCTGCGCCGGCTCCGGCCGCATCCTGCTCGACCGCCTCGGCCGTCCCGGCGAGTACGATGACGAGCAGGCCTTTCTGCGCGAGGAGGAGGAGGCGCTGGAGACGATGGACGAGATGGCCCGTACAGACTATCTAAGAGCAAAAGGTAAGATGGAACTGCCATGGTCTTGTGCGCACGACCCGTGTCCATCCGGAGACTAACAGTAACCGCTCGCAGCCTTTGTCACCGCCAACCCCCCCGAATCCCTCCAAACCGACATTTCCCTCTCCCAATATCTCGCCATCCAGGAAAAGGGCGTCTCTGCCTGGGAATTTGAGCCCGAGCTCGAAATCGCCAACTGCTTCGTCGAAGGCCGCACCGAAATCGAGTTTTACGATTCCGAATGCACCGTCATGTGCAACTTGCCCGTGCCCAAGCAAAACGACGTCTACTACTGGGAAGCCAAGATATACGAAAAGCCCGAATCTACCCTGCTCGGTATCGGCATGGCCACCAAGCCCTACCCGCTCTTCCGTCTGCCAGGTAGGCCGCATCTCCCTCTTTGAAACGTATCATCTCTAACTCGTCAGGTTATCATAAATACTCGGTTGCATACCACTCCAACGGATCGCGCCACTACAACCAACCCTTTAGCCACACTCCTTACGGCCCCCGCCTCGTCCAGGGCGACGTCGTCGGCGTTGGATACCGACCCCGGACCGGTGCCATCTTCTTTACTCGCAACGGCAAGAAGCTCGAGGAAGTCGTCCACGGGCTCAAGTCGCAAAACTTCTTCCCTGCTGTCGGCGCCAACGGCCCGGCTACTGTGCACGTCAACCTGGGCCAGTCTGGATTCGTCTTCATCGAGGCCAACGTCAAGAAATGGGGCCTCGCCCCCGTTACCGGCAGCCTCGCGCCTCCACCCCCGTACGGCTCCGAGCAGGGCAGTATTCTTCTCGAGTCCGGCACCAAGGACGGCTATGCCCCACCCCAGGGACGTCGCCATGGTCACTCACTCAGCGGTTCTACGTACAGCATCCGGGGAGCACATCCACCCGCCAACGCGCAGCACGGTCGAACCCGCAGCGGCAACTTTCGCATGCTTCCGACGAGTCCCGGCCCCGTGCGAAGCCCTACCGATATTTCTCTCGCCCAGCTCGTTCGCACCGACGACGGCGGCGAGACGAGTAGCTCTGCACAGCATCAACAGTCGGAAGAAGAGCACCAGAACGAGAACCCTCTCCACCTGCACTTGCTGGATGCCACAAACCCGCCGCCCGACTATACAAGTCCCACCGGCTCCGAGGGCGAAGGGGACAGTCGCCGGACTAGCACAGACAGCGACGACACGCCGTTGATTCAAGTCATGAACCGCAGCCGCGGCAACTCGGCTGCCGCACCCAACACTGACGACCCCCCGGTACCGAGCTACAGCGACGCCATCGAGCAGGGAGCCGGCCAGCACAGGCGTAGCAGCTCCGACTCTGAACGGTCTGCGGAGGACGCGGCGGAGGACGGTGAATCTGATGCCAGTTCCGACGATTCCACCAATACAGTGACACCTCTGTCCCATAACCCTCCACCTCTCGCTTAATGGCAGTACGGGGCATGTGTATTGAACGACATTTTTACGAATATATTATAGCATCAGATGCTGGCTAGCCTTGTCTCGGTGTATGGGACTTGCCGTCAGTAACAGGCATTTGGAGTTTTTTCTTTTCTTTTCATTGTCACAAAAAAGAGGAGGGAAACCGGACCTTGATCTCTTTTTTCTTTCCTTCTTTGTTTTTACACCTGCAAGCCTTATTCACCACGGTCAGTTTCGCCGCGTGGTTTTTTTCTTTTTCTGTCGTTTTGTATCGCACTGGCGCTAGGGGAGTTTTTTCATCCATCATCAACTCACTTCTTTTTTTTTTGTATAAGCATGCGAAAAAAAAACACTCCCTCTTTCTTTTTTCATCGTGTTTCTTTGGGATGTTGAAACAAATGCAGACTTGCCTTTCAGAAGGGGGAAAACTGCGGGACAATTGGAATGGGAGGACATGAGGTTCATCAGATACCATAATCATAGCCAAATGCCACTCGCTTTGTGTTTTTTCCTCGTTTTTTCTTTGATGGATATATATATATCCTGCAGTGGTCTCTGTCGGACCACGATGTGTAAATCAAACTTGCATGACCTGTACCTGATTGGTCCTACTGCGGCCGAGTAGAGAACCATGGTGTCCACCTGCGTCTTGGGCATCACGTCTTGGCCGCATTGCCCATTTTCGCCTTCGTCTTGGTCGTAGCCTTGCGTTTTGTGATTTTCGCCCGCGCTTCCAGCTTTGGTTTCGTCATCATGAAACCTCCCCGGTCTGCTTCTTTCCCTTTCGTCTTCTTCTTCTTCTTCTTTTCCTTCTTGCTCTTCCTCTTCTCGTCCATCTTGCTCTTCTCCTCCCTCTTGCGCTTCTCGTCCGCTTTCCGCTCCTCCCCCGCCTTTTTCCTCTGCTCTGCCTTTTTCTTCTCTTCGGCCTGGCGTTTTTCCTCGGCCTTTTGCTTCTCCTCGGCCCTTTTCTTCTCCTCTGCTTGGCGCCTTTGTTCTGCCTTGTGCTTCTCCTCTACCATGCGTTTCTTTTTTGCCTTGCGTTTTTGCTTTGCCTTGTGCTTTTCCTCTGCCGTACGCTTCTCTTCCTCTACGCGCCTCTCCTCGGCGATGCGCTTCTCTTCCGTGACACGCTTCTCTTCTGCCATGCGTTTTTCTTCTGCCTTTTGTTTCTGTTTCGCCTTCCATTTCTGTTTTGCCTTGCGTTTCTTTTCCGTCTTGTGTTTCTCTTCCACTTTGTGTTTCTTCTCTGCCACACGCTTCTGTTCTGCCTGGCGCTCCTTGTCTGCCTTTTTCTTCTCGGCCGCTCTTTTTTGCTCCTCCACCCTCTCTTTTTCCTTTTTCTGCCGGTTTGCCTCTCTTCCTCTCAGCTTCTTTACCCTTCTTCTCTCTTGGTGCTCCCTCTGCCTCGTCTCCTCTGCTTGCTTCTTCTGCTTCTCCTCAAGCCGCTTCTCTTGTCGTCTCTGCTCTTCTTTACGTCTGGCTTCCTTCCTTTCCTTCTTGGTCAATGTCTTTTGTTCAGTTTCGTCCATGATGACCGAAATGGCCGCTGACATGGAGAGAGAGCCAAGCCTGGCACTCGTACGACTCTTTCATCCGGCGGGGATAACTTCTGTTTTATTCGCTGGGACCTTGCATCTCCACGTCAGTAGTGTGCCATTGCAAAAATAAAGAATTGTCCTAAGCAAATACTCACCACAGCGGGCCAGTACACGGATGCCCCAGTTCTGTAGAGATGCAACTTCTCAAGTATACTGCTACGTTTCTGCCGTAGCTCGCTTGGGTGGTACGCCGACTGCTGCCCAGCATCCCAAATATGATTTTCCCAGTGCGGCATCTTCCCCGCTCCGGGGAACCGCGCCGTCCAATCGCCGACGCCGTCCACCGGCCAATACTGGTAGATGTAATCTTTGGCTGCCCTGATGCCCGGATGGGCAAACATGATTTTGAACTCGTTCTCATCACAGCAGGAAGTGAGCCAGGGTTCCTCAATTTTCTGGTAGTACGATGTGTTGAACGGATTCAACCGCTGCGGCGGGTGTGGCGTCAGCACAACTACTTCGTGGCCGGTGCTAATGTACACTGCAAACAGGATCGAGGCGGCGTGCACGTAGCGCGACCATTGCTTGGCCGTCTTGACGTGGAAACGGCAGATCGGGTTTGACTTGTCCATCAGAGGTCCCATGGCCTGCGTGAGAGTCTTCCGACCGTGGTGCGCTGCCCAGCTCTCGACAAGATCGAAGCCTACGCCGCTCCAGAGAACCATGTTGCTGGGCTCGCAGGCATCGTGGAGCTGCGCCCATATCTGAGCAGCCTCGTAGAGGGTGATGAAGCCGATCCATGGATCAATATCCATGATGTACTGTTGGATAAAGACCGCGATATCGTGGATTGAGGTTATATGCTGTTGTCGATTGATTGTTCTCTGGCTAATACACTTAGTATCGCCTCGATCACTACATTAGTTCCATCCCTTTGGCAGTGGAGGAGGAGGTTTGAGTTCATTTTGCGTGCTTTTGGCCAACTATAGCCCTGCAAAAATCCGGGGTACTTCGCATCCGCGTTCGAATGTGACCATGGCTGAGTACCTGTGGCGTAGAGAGGCGCTGAACTGATACTTTTTGAAAGGACTGCTTAACACCCTAGAATATGTACCTGATAAGTCTCGAAATGCCGTGGGGCGAGTATTTGAAACCTCCTCCGGATATAGTAAAAATCGGGCTCTATGGCATTCGGCCAATGAGAGCGTATGTATGAGAAACAACGAATGCCACGGCTGACAAACGCACACTCCCCAGGAGTTGTGTGCTGTTGGCCCACGCGTTTTCTGCTCTCATCGTCCGTTTGTCGCCATCGTGCGTGTTTGTTCGTCGTCCGGTCGAGCTGCAAACTGGTCAGTGGTGTGACCAAGCGTTGAGCATAAAGGCATCCAACATAAAATTTGTCATTCATATCGTTATACAATCCTCGTAACTGGCTGCGCAGCAGCTGGGAGCCTTGGAGGCATCATGGCTGCATGGCATGGACTGCTGGCGACACTTTGTGCATTCTGTGGTGGGCAGAACGAATCGAGTGGCAGCAAAGAAGTGACAAAAGCAGCCCGGCGTAATGATATCCATCAAGAGTAAAGTGTGTGTTGTGAACGGACGAAGAGGTGGAAGAGGAAGAAGAGTCTGCTCAGCACACACCTCGAGTAACGAGCAACAGCTGTGCCAACACGTTCACAGTGGTCCGCAAAGAATACCAGCACAAACTTTTCGCTATGTGGACTCTACATAACTGAGCATCTATTCCAGTTGACTTTTCCTATACATTATCGGTGGGTATTCGTTCGATTCTACAAATTGTGCGTCGACTGCATTACTCGCCCACCGGGACCATATTGTCTCGCGCTGCTCCCTCGTATGATATAGCGCCCCTTCCCTGCAAAGACTTGCACCGTAACTCGAACACGGAATGCACAAGGAGGCAATATCCACATGTCCAGTGCCAGTAGACTATAGTTTACTCATCAGGGCTTCAGTCTATGCATTGACATGTTCCACCGGCGACGTCCGTCTATGTTGTCCTTCCCGGTGACGCCTCTGGATGAACCTTTCATGACTTGGGACGTCCCAAAGACAAAGCTCAAGGGGGGGGGACCTTTCGAGTCCCCGTCTGCACAGTAACGTAGCGAGAGAGAGCAGATCAAGGGGCCAAGCGTGGGAGTAGACTCAAAGCCAAAGACGTGGGGGCAAAAAGTCAAAGGAGAGAAGGAGTGCAGGTTATGTGTCTCACCCCAACGACGCCATCGTTGAACTCTACAAGCGAGTTCAAGGTGCCAATCTCAGCTTTTCGGCAACGGCAATTTCCCCAATAGACCGTTGTTCCCGCGGCTTGTGATATACTCATACTGCTATGCATGCACTCCGCGGCTTCCTTTTCCCCGTTGGGCTCATTTCCATGTGCCCGCTCTCGCGAAGTAGCCGTATCCATCCATCACCAGCCAGCCTGCCCGCGGCCCTTCCAAAAAAACGGTCAGCGCCAAAGGTGCTCCAATGACGGCTCTGTACTCCCCATCACATCCTTCGTATCGCTGAAATGAAGGAAACTCGTTCGAACCACAGACAGAGCCACTCTGCCTCACGCAACAGTATTAAAAATAGCATCAAAATGGGCACAATAGTAGACCTCTCGTTCAAAGCAACGCCCAAAGTGCCGGGATGGCCAAGCTTCAGTCGTCGTCGTCATCACCACCGCGGACTTGCGGTTTTTTCTCTCTCTTATAGACGACTAATTTTTCCCAATATATTCATCAATCTGAAACACAAAAGATTTCCTAAAAAAGAAGAGGGCGTGTAATGTTATAAGTGACCAAAGCTCTAATTCCAATGGACGAATAGGAATTCGCACGCCCCTCCCCGAATAGTAATAGGGAATAAAACCCCCGGCGGCGGCCCAGCGCAAACGGTCTTTTGGACGCGCGTACGTATGTCAACGAGGCGCAGTCTCGCCCTCGACAGCCGGAATCTCCATCAGCTCCATCAACCCCCCCATCGGCCTGCCGGCCTTGCCCCTCCCCTGCCATTAAAGTTAGCCGCTCATGCTGGCAAGCCTGGCAGGGTTGTATTAAGCCTTTTTTTCTTTCTCCATCTACCAGAGAAAACCGTATACATCCCTGCCCGTGGCGCCGCGTGGCGTCGATATACTTTTTTTTTCCTTCTCTTGTTTTCGTTGTTACCCCACTAACTCCAAGCGAACGCCAGGTTCTGGTCCTTGTCCAGGCCTTCCCAGAACGGCAAACTGGCGCTAAACTAATTCACTGTAGCATGGGTCCTGAGTAAACCTTGGGGTTCGCATGTTTCATCTTTCAGCTTGTACGAGCGGGCTTGCGATCAGCAGCGTGGCTCACTAGACGAAATCAGGCAGGCCGTCGGCTAGCCCAAGCCACGGCATCACGGAATCACGGCAGATACGTGAAAGGTCGGTCCAAGGAGAGGAAAAGGGCAATCACGAGAGAAGTACAGCGACAGTTGATGTAAACGGCGAAGCGCGGCTCGATTATTGCAGACATAGCTGCTACTATGGAAAGAGACCCAAAGTCATCAAGTCATTATCCTGCCTTGGTGCAGTATATCAAATAAACCCATTTTGGTTTGGCTTTGTAGCCTCAATCAAAAATCAAAAATTCCCAAACAAGCAATTTTCCGGTCCAAATCAAGTTGAAATCAAACAAGTCCATATTACAATCCTAGTCCATGTTGACTCTCGGTCAAATCAAAATCAAATCAAATCAAAAACTCCCATCGCCTTGCTTCCAATCAAAATGCTGTGCTGGCTGACCCATGTATTTGGTGGTCCGTAAGGAATGTATATCTATGCCGATGATAGTCGTTGTAAAGTCGTAAAAAGGAGTGTCTAATGCTGGGTATCATTGTCGTATTAAGGAGGGTCGGATGAAAAACATCCTCGGGGTATCGTAAGGAGTGTGGCGTATTAAGTAATAATACACTGGCGCTTAGGCCAAAGGAGTGTGGTCGAGATCAACTCGAAAGGAATGTTGTAGCGTGGTTGTATAACCAAGCGGTCCGTAGTAAGCGAGTGTGGAAGGAGTGTGGTGTACATGGTGTCCTTGTAAAAGCAGAAAAAACAAATGCAATAAATGCAAAAGGGTAAAAGGCGTCTCAAGCGGGAGGAAAGAATGCCAATCACGCAGCTCGTCCTTTGCCCTTGGAATCCTGCTCAGGCACCAGCGGTGCTTGAGTGAGAGGCGAGGGCGGGTGAGGTCCAGACGAGACTGAGGTGTTGTGACGGTGGCGAAAGTGTGCGGAGGAGCTGCTCGAAGGCATCGGAGATTCTGGGCGGGGAAGCATCGTAAAGGCATCCGGGTTGAACATGGACATGTCGCCGGTAAAGGCTGGCGCGTACATGGATGCGACGTCCTGGCGAGGTGGTGGATAGAGTGCGTTGCTGGCCAAGGAGGGGCTCGGATTCCTGAGGTAGAGAGAAAACGTCAATCCGAATGGTCTTGCCGAAGTAGAGGGCGCCGGTGTGAAGGGCGAAGTACCTTAAATCCACACCGGTTGGTTGGGAGTGACGAACCCTACTCCGTAGTTGAGATGCGAATCGCCAAGCATGGGCGAGTGACCAGTCTGGAAGTTGTGCAGGTCAAAGGTCCCGTATTCCTCCGGATCGCTGTATGCGACGGAACCCTCAAAGGTGGATGAGGCGGGAGAGTAGGCCACAAAGGAAGGCGAGGGAACACCGAGGTAGTGCTGGCCAACAAAGGGGGAGGACATCATCATGGGGCTACCCTCGGCAGGCACAGAGACGGCATTGTTGAGCATGGGCATCTCCTCGGTGCTGTAGCTGAAGGCGGGGCTATTGTACACGTACGACTCGGTCCCGGCAGCCATGCCAATTTCCTGGGTGGGAAAGTTGGGAGGGTTGAACTGAGGGAACGAGCGGGTCCTCTCGGGGTTGACCCAACCCATGCGGGAGCGGAACTCGCTGACAGTGTCGATGGGGAATTCCATGAGAGTCAGAGGGGTGTGGGCGCTCCTGGGGGTGCTGGCCACGCTAATGGACATGAGGCGGCGGGCAATCTCCTCAACGGGCAGAATGGTGAGGGAACCAAAGTAGGCAGCACCAATTTCGGGGAAGAGGCGTTCCATGAGGAGAGCCACAGTGTAGAGGTGGGCAATGACAACGAGGGAGTTGGCAGAGGCGCTGTAGTTCTGCAGGTAGCCAACGGGCATCCAGAAAAGCCAGGTGCGGAGAGGCTGAAGACGGTCATACTGCTCAGCAATGGAAAGGGCCGAGCTGATCTTGCGGGCACCCTTGAGGAAACCAATGAGATGCTGCATCTGGGTGGTCTCCTCCCTGTGGTGACGAAGATGGGCCTCAACCTTTTGGACCTGGTCCAGAGTGCGCTGGAAAGCGTCGAGATCATCCTTGCGCGGCTGGCTGGGACGATGCTCGGGATCAGGCGAGGGAGGAGCAGTGGGGAAAGTGCAGCTTTCCGCGATGAAGTCGGTGAAGAGGGACTCGTGCTTCCAGGCTTCCATGGCATCAATGACAGTAGAAGTGCCCTGCATGAGCTGGGTCCAGCTACGCCAATCGTTGGCCTGCCAGGAGAGAACAAGCGAGGCGGCAAGGATGGCATCCGAGGTCTCGCGAGAAAAGGAGCCAATGGCGGCGTGCAGGCCGCTCAGGGCAATGCCGCGGTGCTCAAAAGCCATGTTTTTGACGCGGTGGCAGTCAGTGAGAAAAGCAATGTGCATGGCGGAAAAGGCCAGGAGCGCGTGCATGACGTAGGGAGTGTTGGCACCAATCTGGAGAAGAGTCGGGATGTGGCGAGTCCAGAGGGTAAAGTTGTTGGCATCCATGGCAGCCAGCTGCTGGTAGAGAGCAGCGAGGTGGTAGATGAGGCGGAGATCCTCGACAGAGTAGAGCTGAGCGATGGGGGCCGGGTAGAGGCCGAGGGAAGGGAACGGGAAAGCACCAGTTCGCTGCCATTCGGCAATGTCGGCCTCGATCTGAGGAGTCCACATCAGGTCAGGCTTGTCGGGAGTGGCGGCACGCTCAGGCTCAGGAGTGACCTGCATGTCATTGTAGGGGCAGCGGATCTTGTGCTTGGTGCAGTTGCGGCACTGAGGGAAGCTCTCATCACAGCGAATGTGACGACGCTTGCAGGTTTCACAGCCCTTGCGAGACTTGGTGTGGGAGCGGCGAGGAGGACCACCACCGGGACCGGCCATTGTGTCGAAGAGGGAGACTCGAAATGCGAGAGACCTGGTATTGTCAGCAGTGCCATGGGAGGGTGCGAGGAGAGCAGAAGACGCACGGAAATATTAAACCACAGGCAATGAAGCTGTGGTCGAGAAGCGAAAGTGGGAAAAGCTGGACTAGACGATGTGGAACGTGCAGTGGCCAGGAGTGTCGGAGCAAACAGACACGAGCAAAGAACAAGTCGACGAAATAGTAGAGTACTAAGGCGTCGAAAATGATCAGAGATGAATCTCTGAACTACTTGCTATAGGCTGGAGAAATTCCAGTTTGAAAAAGAGGTGGTAGCGATCGTAAGTGACTTGAAGTCGGTTGTTGCGGGTTTGGCGTAAAACGTTCCAGCAAAGCGAATTGCGGAATGTTAAGAATCGGGAATCTCGTGGTCCGGGAGGAGTTGAATAGAAGAGATTACAGGAGGTTGTAGGTTTAGATATGCATCTAGACGAGGCAGCAAGAGACAAACACTGGTCGGGTGTAGGCGGTCTTGGACTGGCGGAAATCCTGCGAAAGCGGGGTTGACTTTCTTGCTATTTTGTTGGGAGAAAGCTCGTTTGCGGAGGAAATGGCAAGCGAGTGTACTTTCGAGACGGTAGAGGCTGAATCGAGTGGTTGGAGAAGGGGATTGTTGTTCAAGACGGAAGCAGCGGAGAGGAGAATGGTTGGGCGTTTGAGATGGCAACAAGCGCAGACAATAAAACAAGACACTAATAAGCGAATGACAGGAGTCAACGAGGACTTCCTAAGAGCGAGAGTAAGGGGAGCGAGAGTGGGAGGAGAAAGCGAAGGTCTGGGCCGAAGCTGAAGCTTGATGATGGTTATGATGGGATGTAAGGCGAAGTAGGAGGAAGAGGATGGGGGGACGAGGATTGTTAAATAGAAAGAGTGGAGGCGAAGTGAGTGGTGTGTGGTGTGTGGTTTGCGTGGTGGTGGCATGCAGGCAGACGGGCAGTGTGTATTTGGAGAGGCGGGCGGGCGTGTGGTCTGGTGATGGGTGTGTCTGGTCCGTTCGTTGGTGGGCGGGCAGCGAGATGGGGTCACAGAGGCAACGGACGGACGGGGGTGTTTTTGGCAGGTTGGGCTTGACATGCAAAAAGGAATAATTTACCGAGCAGCAGCAGGCGACGAATCGCCAGAGTCGGGAGCAGAAATGCCCTGTGGCCAGCTGCTGCAGGCCCGCCAGTGCGCTGTCCTTCAGGCTGCCGGTGCAGCGGACCCCCTGTAGTTTAGTGTGCCTCGTTTGGGCCAGGGCCCTGTGACGACAGCAGCACCTGCCAGGGAGCCGTTGCACAGCGCACCGCCTGCTGCAAGTGTGAGCACTGAGGAGCACTGTTCAGCCAGCCCCAAGGGCCAAAAGGGCGTGTCTATTGGCGACGGGCCTTTTTTTGGGGGTCCCGGAGGGGAGGCGGAGGGGGGAGGGGGGTGTGTCGGGCGACTTTACTAGCATAGGTAGTGGAGCCGACGTTCTTTTTGGGGGGTCAAAAAAAATAAAAATAAAAAATAAAAAAACGTCACCAGGGCTATGAGCTAAGCCTGCGGTTCTGACCGACAAGGTGCGCCTCCGCTACCTTACAGGGCAAGCGACTAGTGGTTAGTTGGTGAAGTGGCCCTTTTTTTTTTCTTTGGTACTCGTACAGGCGCGGTGTGGGCAAGGGCGTCGGCCAAGAACAGCAGGGCCTCAAAAATAGAAACGGCCAGTGGGATGGGAAGAAGAGAAAAAACATCCGAACTGATTCAGTGCTCCCTTTTTTTCAGGGTCCATCATTCTATCACGATGGATACCTCTCTATTCCGTTGCCGAGAGTCTACGCCATTTTTCTTCATCCTTGGATCATGTCTCGCTGGCTGATCCAAGGAGGGGCATCCTGTCCCTGCAGGAGAGAGAGCTCCGTTGACCAGCCATGTCAACAGCTGTTTGCCCAGCAGGACTAAAAATTGTAAAAAAAAAAGACGTACAGAACTCTCGTCAACATGCGGCTAGAAAAAGGAACAATAATCCAAACGATAAAAAAGAGGGGATCTTTGTGGTCGCTGTCTTTTCCAGAATGACGCACATGCTGCGTGCGGGTCAAACACAGGCCCAGCCTGCTGCCTTCTCCAACTCTGGCGCTGGCCGCTGCAGACGACAGCAAACTGCAGACAGCAGACGAGATAAAAATAGGTTGGCACCACAACCACACACGCCAACCACCAGCCATCACCACCACCTCACCTCCTCCTCCTCCTCCAACTGCTAACCCCAACCAGGCGGCTCACGTCCGCTGACCGGGGAGCCTTGCCTGCTGACCTTCCTGCCCCCCCAAAAAACCAAGAGGGACCCAAAGCCCACCTTTGCCCGCTTCCTTTGCCCTTGGCTGGTGATTACTCTCGCTTTTTTGCCTCCATCTTCACGGTCTCATCCTTGTCCCTTGGCTGCTCGCTTGACCACATCTCTTCTGCCGCAAGTCCTGCTCCCCGCTTTCGCATGAGTAGCACCGATATTCAGTATTCTTAGTAACTACCATCTGCGTCCGAGTCCGCGGAACAAACGCTAGCTCTGGTCGCCATCAGCCAAGAGCCGCTAAACACACCACCACCACCGTCGCCGCCCACATCTCACCCCAAAAATGGTGAGGCTATGAGACGTCATTCGCACTCACTAACGCTGTTTCGTTAACCCGATTCAACGATACCGTTGCCTTTTGGCTTGTCAGCCGGCTTCATTGCGGCGTTTTCATTACTGTCCATCACGGTTTTCTCATCCCAAGTACCAGCCTTTTACCAATGTCGCAGGCTCTTGTTCATTAGAGCCTTTGACCTCAAAATTTGGCAGAGACTAACATTGAGCAAACTGCCGAGTGGTGGCATTGCTAGCCCACCGCTAACCCAGCACTTGGTGTGTACAACCAGTGCATGTCATCGTGCTCTCAAGACATGCACTGCCGACTTACATGATGCTTTGCCTATGCGATCACCAGATTGCCCTCTCTCCGCCTTGCTGGCCACGTAGCTTTAATTTCATACGGACAAGGGAAGGGAGGGGCTGCCATTGTAAGTGATGGCTTCAAACCCTCAAAAAGGGTCAAGAAACGTTCCCCTTGACTTCTCAGAGCGCGTCTATTGCCGAAGACTAACTTTAGCTGTCCTCGTATCTACCGGAATGGAGGGTCAAACATGCTGCGCCTCCGCATGGCCTTTCGATCGCAAGATGCCTTCATTTGAAATGGGGACGCTAAAAACAAGGGTTCTGATTCGGGAATGCGAGAAACAACAGCTCTGACACAAACCTCGGCGCGAGAAACAGGCTGTCGCAAGGGCGCTACGCCAAAGGCAGGGAGGGGTTTCTCCAGCATTGCATTGGTTCCCATGACCAAGAAAGAACGCAGCATGGGCGACGCTAACACTGAACAGAATTGGCCCAATTCATCCAGCGGCTCAGCAACTACACTGGCTCTTTGCTCAGGCGGGGATCGACTAGCTGGGGCCGGGAGGCTAGCTGCCAACTCTGCCCACACAGACAGCAGTTGCAGCCACTCCCACTCGCGCTTTTCGTCATGCCAAGACTTTGATTTTCTGGTGCCGTTGACCAGAGGAGGCAAAAATCAGCTCCCTCGGCCGAACCATCCCACCGTCGACAGTGGCAAGACATGGCTGGATCCGGTCTGCCACGCGATTACTGCTCCCGGTAGCAACATCCCTCAGGTCGAAATGTCGCCGCATCATGTTTCGGCCACTGTCTCAACACTGACAAGCAACAGCACTCAAGGACGCATAGCATGACGGATAATGTTTATGGGCACTGCCCGCGTGGCCGCCCCATAGGCGTGGCCGCTGGGGCTGGCTGGGGCCGGTCACACACGGCATTCTGTGCAGGGCACCAAACCCCATTTCTGATTATTCTTTTCCCATGTCTCCCTCGCGCTGCGAACCTGTGGGCTGGGTGGGCGACACGGCAGCGGCTCCTCTTGTCGCAGCCCCACGACGCCACTACACCAACAGCTTTCTGGTCCCAAAAATAGAACAAGCTCACACACACGCACACACACAAATGCACATGCACCACCCTTTCCTGCAACAAGCAGCTAGACCAGCACACCAAGTTGCCCAAGTTCATTGTCGGTGGCGGGCTAGCCTGGCTCGCCTAATACCAGTGGCTGCATGGCACACACACGCATGCATACATACATACACATCTACCCTCAACTCTGCCGCAACCATTTTAGTTTGCCGCTTCTCCGTCTTGGCTGACGAAATGCCCCCAATCGCCAGATGGACTCCGTAGTTGTATGCCTGTCACCGCCGGCGGCGGCTGGCCCGACCCCCCGGTCCCCAAGACCCCCAACGGGCGGCGCGGACTGCAGCGGAGCGGCGGCGGCCAAGAACCGAGGAGGGGGGGGGGTCTGATAATTGAGTTGTTAGCGACGACGAACAAGTCAACAACCCTGGGCATACAGCACGAATAAGGTATTGACCAGGGACGGTTCTCTATTATAGCGCACATCTGCAGCAGACGTATGTGAGATTTAGAACTTTGTTTTTACCTACGTCACCCTTTCGATAGTAATTGCCAAGCCCTTGGGTTTTTGGGGCGGGATCGGTAATTTTTGTTATGCGCGAGCCGCCATCCGCAACGACGCGCACTACATTATTGCTTCAAAATAGTGGCGGGCAGACGAAGTGAGGCCCCTCTTCCATCAAGTAAGGGAGACTTGTTCGTGTTATGCGAGTCTACAGTATATTTTCTTTTTTTATATAAATCTTGTGTCTCTGTATCCATTCGAGATGACTAGGTGAACGCTAGTTGGGCTGGTTGGTACCTGCCGCCCGCCGTGTTAGTCCTGTCTGGGTGGGCGCTGCGTAGTTGGCAAGTAGGTCCAGCCGCAATTCACCGACGGGACCCTGGCGACTTTTTCTTTTTTTGGGGCCACTTGCTCTCACACACAGTCCCAACAGCTACATGGTCCTGCGTGCTTGTCTGTGTGCTTGTCTGTGTGCTTGTCTGTGTGCTGTGAGCCAGCCCATCGCATCGGCCGAATCACCAGCCCATGTCGGGTGGTGGTGAGCCGGAGCCCCAAGTCAATTGCCGGCAGCAGACCATCCGGGGAGGTTATTCCGTATAATGCGCCTATGTGTTTGACAGCCAGATAACCTTTTTTCGTTCCTTGGCGTTGTCGCCATCAATCATGGCTGGATAGCATTTCTACCACGATCAATAACCGGCGGCATCTGCCCCCCCCCCCCCCGCGCGGGCGGTAGGTGCGAATAGCCTCAGACCGCTTGCTCGCGCTCTGGCCTTTATCAAAGTTGGCGCTAACTAACAACAATACGGACAAAGCTGCTGCTGCCAGAGCCGGACCCCTGGTCCGGGTGGTAAAATCAGCCGTCTGGTTGGATCCCCATGGCCCAGGAGCAGCCTGCAAGCCGTATCATTAGCGCCGTAAGACGAACCCGACAGAGCCTATAGCTACCAAGGAATTCCGGCTGTTACTGCGATGGTGGAGTGAAGATCAGCGACGGACTTTTCTTCTTTTCACTTTTAGCTTTTTTTTTTCGCGGAATCGATTGTGGCTTTCTGGTTCTGAAACAAATAACCAAGCCCCCCGGAGATGTTGTGGCCGCATGGCCCAGCAGGGCAAAAAAGGCAAACACTTTTTTCGTCCGAGGAACCCTTTTTTTTTGAGGGGAGGTTGCCTTTTGGTGGGTCATCTTGTGTTTTTCATGTCCCTATGATATCATTGTCGTTGCTGTTCGCCAAGCCGCAAGGACGGACTTTTAGTGCGCTACGGAGAACGGCAGGAATAGCAAGTCGAGCTGAAGAATGGTCTTCTTCTTCGTTTTCTTCTTCACGGATTGCAGAGCGGTCAAGAAGGGAGAGAGCCAGATGGCCAATAGATGGCGAGACGTGCTAGAATCCTACTGATGAGGGTGCCGTGCTGCAGGCAAGGTCTCGGGGCCACGGGACGGAGGATGGATGGGCGGAGGAGGGGACCTGTCGGCAGTGATGGACAAGCCTCCCCCCCACGGGCGACCCAATCAGGACGTCCAGAGGGGTCGCTGAGCGAATGCACCCTTTTTTGTTTTGTTTTTAGCCATTACGGTGGTTGACGAGGCAGTGGACGCTGGGAAACGCATTGGGCTCGGCTACTTGGGAGGGCTCACTCAGCACATCCCGCCGAATCCTTGAAAGATCCGCCGCCCGCATGTAGTCCCCCCGAGGCTTTTCGCTTGACACCTGCCCGAACAATAGACCCCTGTTGGAAGGCAAGGTAGCATTTTGGAAGCTTTTCTTTACCCCCTTGTCTTCTTCCCCCGCCTGAAGAACAATGCAAAAAGGTTACAATTTTATAAACGAGGCAAGCACACAGCCACCCCCCCCGGGGCCGGCGCTTACAAGGGACCCTATGCCCTGGCGACCCTTGTTGCCAACCCCAGGCTTCTCTCATAATTTGTCTTTCTCTCCCCCTGGTAAGTTGGCCAGCCATTCCCAGATCTGATTAATCCCACCGTGGTGGGCGGCGCCCCGAAATCTCGTGTCCCAAATTGGCATCTTGTTTCGGCCCCATGGCCCATTACGTTGACCCTTGTCTCTCTCTCTCTCTCCTGTCGAGCTCTCACGGTTCCCTGTAGGTCATGACTGAGCAGCGATGCCAACAGAGAGAGACAAGATGGGGTACGATGGATTGCGCCGACTCACCGTCAGGGTCCCGCCATGGGATTGTGCACACGCACTAGTTTCTTTTTTATTTATTTTTGGGGGGAAAAAATGAAGAAGCTGAAGAAGCATTCTCTTCATTCATCGTGCTTTGGGACCGTGCCAAGCATCCTGCTCGATGACCTTCCTAATCTATCCTAGAACAAGGGCAGCGGACGCGCGTGCTGGCTCCATCGTGTGAATAATAATAACGTCTTGGTTAAGACGGAGCCCCCGTCCATCACAGGCAGGTTGCTAGGTCATCCCGCCGCCAAAACGGTGCTTTGTTGTGGACGCGCCCGCACGCAACCAATGCTTTTTTTTTTCACTCATTTTAATTCCGGTTTGCCCGTCTTTATGGAAACCGGGGGGGGCTTCTAATCTGTAATATCCCCCGAATGAAAACGAGTGGTCCCACTGCGCGACAGAAGACCTGTACCGGCAGAGACAGGCGAGACGCAAACTCCGGTGGCATTTCCCAGTCGACTACGCAGCCCATCTTTGTACAGTCATCCGGCGTAACCCAGTTTTTAGCTTCAAAGAAAAAGTAGCCCGAAATCTGTGTCACAGCCAAGGCTGTAAAATCTACATAGAGATATATTTCGGTCAGACGAGCTTAGCGTTGGCGGAGGGGGCAGAGGGGTGTGGACGGAGCCCTGGCTCCGCGGGCCATTGTGCGTCTTTTGCCAGCACGACTTTGCTGGAAAGTCCACCGCCGACCAGCTGGCACCACTGGCATCCAACACTGTCGGACTGGAAAAGTGTTGGTCAATTTGCTTCGTCGGCGGGTGTGCCGCTTGCTCCCCTCGTCACACCACCAACTCGCTCCCCATGCTGTCTTCCCCGACTGCACACTCAAGCTCGCCGAGATGGCCGCTGCCATGCCGGACAGCGTCACCGTCCATGCGCCAGCCAGCCTGATCTGGCTTTGTTCTGGGCGGTTTGGTCACCGAACCATTGTAGGATTTCCAGCCGACCAGTTGCGGACTTAGGTTGTCGTTGCATCGGCAATGTGCCTTTCCGCTTTGGCCAATCCTTGGGGGCATTGGTGTCCAAATCGCAATCAATCTGTCTTGCATGTTTGCTACTATAAATCAAGAGGTGTAAATTAATTAAATCCGGCGCTATTTTGGGCTCCGCAGTTTTTTTTCCTCGCTCTGAGCTGCCCAAAAGGGGAATTGCGGATCACGGACCCGACGGGTCAAACTGTATGTATCAGTAAACAACCATTCACTGTATCCGTCTCTGTACGGATACAATGAAATAAGCTTTTTCCTGATTGTTGTCTTTCGAAACAAAGCAAAAAAAAAAACGAGAGGAGAAAAAAAGAAGAAGAGGTTTTACTGTGATTCATGCCGTGTGATGTGGCCTGGCTCAACTGCACAAGGCCCGGTGACTTATTGTCTCTGCTTCCTTCAATCGTCTAATTTACCCTGGGGGGAATGCATGGGGGAGGAACAAAGAGACAGAGAGTGTGACGTCGTTTTCACTCCGACAGCCGAAATCTCTCCAGTTTCCCTAGCTCCGGCCGGGGTGGCGACATCAGCAGGGCTGTGCCCGCCCATTTTTCTTGCGCACAGCCAAACAAAATGGGCACAATGGGCACCTTTTGCTCAGGTCTGTGTGTTGTTTCCCTTGGAGGCGAAAATGGAACGTTTCATGCCGAGTTCCCCGTCCGGGTCACACCAGAACACAGACACACACTAACACCTGCAGGTGGCCCAACCCAGTCGGGCAATATTGGAAGATCATGGGCGCGCCGCGGGTTGTGGAAACGGGGGGGGCTTATCTGCGCATCTTTTTTTTTCTAAACCTGGATGTTGATCTTCTGGAGTTTCCCATCATTGGCGAGGCGCGAGCCGGTCACTCCGAAAATTTCACCTCACCGTTGGTGGTCAGTCACTAGAGTTCGAAAAGCGTGTCGGCCCACGGACGCGCCCCTCCCGGCCAGTAGAAGATCGACAAGGCCCCGATACTTTGTGCGTCGTATTGCCAATAGGCTTATCGCGACGCTTTTGCTGCGGATGACCAAAGCCATGTTGTCAAAGATTTTGGGTTTTCGCAAAGCTACCTAATAATAAGCCCAGCGCCTGATTGCTTCGCGAAGAGAAACCTGCTCAACCTCAATGCGCAAGTTCTTTTTTCGTCTAGTTTTGCTCGTCTAGTCTTGTTCCGTGAGCACTGTTGCCGAAAGCGCATGTAACAGCACAGATTTCGGGAAAAGTGCCCATCTCCGTCATGGGCAGAGAGTCTCTGGCACATGGCAAGTGGATAACAAGTCGTGGAGATGATGGGACGTCGACCCAGTAGTCCGGCAAGCCCCCGTGAGGATCCTGTGCGAGGCGTGTGGTGGTGTGGCGTGATAGTGGCAACCGTGCCATCGACTCCCGGCGCCCGCGCCGCCGCCGCCAACACGGCTGCCCTTTTTGTCGCTCCAGAGTATGGACCGGTAGCCGGGCCAATCCAAGCCCATGGTGAGGATACTTGCCTTTGCAATCGTCTACCGGCATAGCGGCGGGGGAGCTCGGAGGCTCCATATGCAAAGAGCTGGCACGACTTGTTGCTCGGCGTAATAAGCCGCGAGATTCATTCGACGTTTTTGTTTGATCGCGTGTTTCTCTCTGCCGGTTTAGTCACACAGCTTTACACTATCGAAACGCCACAGCGTGGCATGACAATGGCGGGCAGCAATGGCATTGGTACGTGTGTTTCGTTGCCGTGGCGTGCCATGTAGGGCTGATGTCACGGTGTCGAGCTATTTTTATTCATCTGCCAAGCGGAAGGATTAGTGTGCTTTGCGAATGGTGCAGTACAGTGCTAGTTTCTAGCGATCCGAAACTTTGTCGTGTACGGCTAGGCAACGTTTCTGATCAACGTTGGCATCGGCACGCCACAGCAATAGCACGATGCCGTCGCCCTTGTCGCCCAGAGCTGATCCAGCTGCTCATCCTTAATAATACTCTATAAATTCATTGCAAAATGTACATGTTTGTTGCATGGAAGTTGAAAGCTGTGATTTAGAAACCCTGCACTTCATCACTTGAACAAATCCTGTCTTTTTTTCAATCATGTTCATGTTCATGCCGTGCATGTAATAGACACTATAATTGGGCGTCGGGATTTCCTACCATGTGCACGTGCAGGTAACCCCCATGAAGAAAAGGAAGGCATATGCCAGCACAGAAGGACAGCCACGTCAAAGGTAAGCTATCCGAGATGGGCTAAGAATAGCCTGGCGGGGCACCCTATTTTTGACTCTGCATAAATATAACTGAACGAACGGGCCGTAATGGCCACGAGACGCCGTGAATACTGTAATGCTTAGTTTCGGCCTGATAATGAGCAGTGACAAGGACGTATTAATCGAGCCTCATTTTCTTTTTAATTACTTGAGCCGAGTGGCCGGTATAACCCTTGCTGGTGGCAGGCGTGCATACAGATGACTGTAAATGGGCCACCGAGAAGCGAGCCAGTCAGAAGAGAGGGGACCGGGGCTGAGCTATATTTAGCAACCCGGGCCATGCATGCGGAGGAAAGGCTTCTTGGCGTCGACGTCGCCCTTTTTTGGGGGGTGCCAGAGAAACAGCGCAAAATCAGAAAGAAAAAGTCACTAGGGGCGCCGTTTGCTGATGGGGCTAGCTGAGACGAGCGAGAAAGAAGAGATTCCCGCATGAACCTTTCTTTCCTGACTAGCGGTAAAGGAAGAGCAGCAGGGGGGGGAGCCCGAGGATTACTGCAGCTTGCATTGCCGAGAAAAGGAAGAAGAAGAAAGACCCCTGCTGGCCAGCCTAAAGAGATGAGCAGGGGTCCGTAACCCGGAGTGCTGCAGAAAAGGTTGTGCACGATAGGTGGTTGGCTAGCCCGAAATATTCCCCCAACGCCAGCCAGCCTGAGTTTCTATTTTCAGACACAGCACCCATCTGCGTCGAAGAAAGCTGCATGCGTGCCCGGCATTCACTCTTTTCGATCGCGGAGCGGAGGGAGGAGGGGGGTGGGCTCGACTTTGACGGTCCACCACCATTCCTTCTGCAGGGCGATGATGGCTAGGGTTGGCGGGCCGTGTAAGCTTAAAGAAGTGTTGTTAATTCTCGCGAGTGTTTTCTCGATGGCGGCCACAGAGAAAGAAGCATCATCTTCATGAGCGGATGGCAGGGGCGGTCAGTCTTGCTGGGCGGAAAGAGGACTGCGATCTCGTCCCTTGCGTCGATCTTTGCATCGCCGTTCTTTTTTTAGCAAAAGACTTGCTTGCTGCCATGGCAAGCATCTGCTATTCCCGCCGAACCATCATGTTTCCGCCATGCAGGCTCCTTGTTTTTTTGGGGACGTGCTGTACATACACGAGAAAAGGTAATTCGGTGGACACGACAACTATCTTTCCGACGCCCATCACAACGCACCTGAATAAAAAGAAAAAGCACCATGGCTACGCGGTGTGTGTGCGTGTGGACTTGCGGCTGAACCGCCTCGAGCTTTGCTCCTTTGGCCCCATAGCCGAAGACAGAAAAAGTCACATCATAGGTACAGATCAAGTGTCTCCCCCCCCCCCCCCCCCCTTCCTCCCCCTCC